>JAQIUQ010007752.1:0-27500 GCA_030378365.1 Hybognathus amarus
GCTGGCCTGCACTCACATAGGGTTTCAGCATTCGTGCCGGAGCACACTTACGTCATTATGGTGTGACGGTTTCGGGATAAACAAGAAGAGTGGCACTCCCTGAACGGAACACAATGAAGTCCATCATTCTGTTTTCTTTGTGGATAATTTTGTGTCATTTGGTCCACTGCCCTCTCACAGCCTGTTGTTAAACAGATGTGTCGCGAAAATTTTCACGAAATCGTGCTGCTCGTATGAGGAGGTTTCCACGTCACGCGTCCTGTTCCGTGCTCCAGCGCGGTTAGCGCTCACACTGCATGCGAACCGCGCCCGCGAGTCCAACTGAACCGTGCTCTGGCCCACCTCTTCCAAGCGGGCCAGGGCCGGCCAATCGAGCCGCGCCCAGGCACGGTTCGGAGCACTCACACTAGTCAAACAAACCGCGCTTTGGTGGTCAAACGCACTACGGGCACGGTTCAAACTGGCTAGTGTGAGTACAACCCTTAAGAAAATCAAATCAACAAGGAACTACTATTCTGATTTCCAATAAACAACCCATCCTGAGTAAATAGCACTGCAGTATAAATGATTTTTTTAAAGGATTAGTTCACCTCAAAATTTAAATTTCCTGATCATTTTATAGGTAGGGAAAAACACGTTTCCAACGTGATGACGTAATGCCTGGTGCGTCGCCGTTTTCTAGACAAGACCCTATTCCTCAGCTGGGAACCTGCAGAGCTCTTTCAAGCACTTCAAAGCCCTTTAAAAAAACTGCATTGATTTGGACTTCAACATGTTTGTAGTGTAGAACTACGTGAACATGTTTGGTTAGTTTAATCACAGTGAACCAGGGACCTGTACCATCATGGTAGTTGAACAAACTCAGGATTAGTTTCAAGTTGACAAAACTAAACCAATCCAACCAGGCTTTGTTGGTACCATGATGCTGATCATCAACTTTCTCTGTCAACTCAGTCTGCAATTTGTTGCAGAATTTGCATTCTTTGAGACTGTTTCGGGAAGGAGTGTATATGTGGGCTATTTGAGTGTATATGTGGGCTCGCAGCAACTGTCACCTACTACAGTACCTGTAGTTATCACAAGGCTACTGACAGCTCAGATTGTGGGAGATTTATGGGAAAAGACTAATACGGGAGGACGGCGGGAAAGAAGGGTAAAATACGGGACTTTCCCGGCCAAAACGGGATACTTGACAGGTATGCATCATTGTTGTGCAACATTATACAGCCGTGCTGATAACTGTGTCATTACTGATAATGAGCATCAATCACCAAACATTAGAGGATTAAAGTATTCACTCTAATAGGACGCGCACAAAAACAAGATACATCCCATCGGAGGGAATAATGAACCCGATGCACGTCTTCAGCTGCTCGGAAATGCGACAGACTGAAGACTGAAGCCTGAATATTGCACTTCCTGCCTGATGTCTAAGCGACTGCGCAGGCACAAACTGAGCTTGACGACAGTCTGACGATTGTAAATCTTCTAGTAGCTGTGCCAAGACAAATCTGAATCACCTAATTCCTCAAAAAAGTTGAAATGGACTCTCTATCTATGGGCTTCTTCCTTGACTTTACGCCTCCATGTCCCCCGATTGCCTCATAGTAAAAGATTGCCTGGGAGCTTCTCCTCCTGTCTATATGGTAATGTCACTATTGTGCAACAGAAAGTTGTGTGGTTATGACACAATCGTTTTTACAAAAACGGCTTTTACGGCTTTCACGCCTTAACGTAAGATACAAAGTAATGGAGCTTTTCATACATTGTCGTGTTTCTTTTGAAATAAATTATGGACAAATTAAGACTTTGGAGGCCTCAGATGTAAAGATATTCACTGTCAAAGTGGCACAAAAATGAATGGGAGTCAATGGAATGCTAACAGCAGGTGAAGTTCTGCTACAAAGGCAGCTCCAGGGAGGCTTCAGTTTCCGGCTGATGCATTACCCCTTGGTGATTACTAGCCACAGCTGATGCAATCTGTCGTTCGCACCATGCTGAACGGACAGTATTGCTGCGTCCAATTCGCATACCATCCGTCCTAAATAATATTTGAAAATATAATTAGTACGTCCCAAATCGTAGTATGTTGAAATGAGTGTTCCAAAGAGACCCAGATAGTGTACTATATCAGGTCAGAATCTGATGTTCAGATCAATGCACACTCTAACGGCTGATATTGCCCACAACCCATCGCACGTTGGACGAGGATTCGATTAGAACTACAAACACGAGTGAAAAGTGTTAAACAACTACAGACATGGAGGACGCGCGAGTCCGGTGGTTGTGTGTAGAGGTTTAGATAAAGGGGTTTAAGTGATTCATTGTCAGTATCTAACCTGACAAAAATGTATTTATTCATTGTTGGCTACATTATTATATTGCATCTGCAGAAGCATTGTGAACTTTTGTAAAGATATGTTTAGCCATTAACTTTTAAACGCATCATTATATTCAAATTGCAAACACATGAGGAGAGTCTACGCATGAAAGACCCACGACTGGCAGGTGAAGTGCAACATTTCTCTCCGAAACAGTAAGAAATTAAATTTGATTTAATGGAGGATTTTAACTGTGACGAGATGATTGACAGGGCAGTTTGTGGTGACAGGATGCATGTGACTGAGCTGTCTGTTAAAGATGATGAAGTGGTATGTCCCAAAGCTTGCCTACTCAAAGTATGTACATTTTCTTCACAAAAAGAGTACATGCTTTTAGGGCGTAGTATAGGTAGGCGAATTGGGACGCAAATCTTCTGGCCGCTAGCGCTACACACTTTCATAATAAGAGTCCCAACTAGAGTAGCGCAACAGTGTTCTGACTAGAGGTGGGCATAGATTTTTTTTTTTTTAATCTAGATTCATTTTGAAATTAATCTAGATTAAAATGGCTCATTTGAATACTACCAAAGGCGTGTGCTATACCTAAATAAATAACCTCGCAGGTAATTTGTAATTAGGCCTAAATATGTTTTATACAAGATTTAAAACTGGAATGTTCATATTATTATAAATAATGAGAGTAATCATAATTATTTTATAGAGGGAATGCGCGTGACGTCACCTCCGGCCGGAGTGCTGCAGTTTCTCACAGTGAGTGGCAAAAAGACTGAGCGGCTGTATATCTGTTCAGCGTGAATGCCGCGAAAAACCAACACAACACATATAAAGTGGGAAAGAGCTTTGCGATTGACTGTACAACTAGATTTGACAAAAAATCGGAGGTATATTTTTACAAACTGCGATAGAAAGAGGAGCAAATGGATCACTGCAATTCACAGAAACAACTGGACTCCAGTCAGCCAAAGGTGGATTTGCAGTTTTCATTTTGTGTCAATATGCTGAATTTAGCTGTAAAACCATACCCATATATTTTGTATTGTTATACATATATTAACAACTCATCAATTAAATATGTATCATTCCATATTCTGCATTATTGGATGTTTTTTTAATAAACACTGACTAAAAAAAACTATAAAGTTTTAGGGCTGGACGATATGATGATATATAGGCTATATGTAACACTGATATAAGTAATCACCCGGATTTAAACCTATATTGTATTTATATAAAACGTTCACAGGCAAATTTGCTTTATGTTTACCGTCTATATTGCTTTTATTTCCCCGGTGTCGAAATCAGGCAAACATAAATGTCAGGCAACACGATTCCTGGCTGCATGTCAATAATATCCATGGATCACGATCTTTAGTAAGTTGTAAGGAACACTATATTGAGTCCAACATTTAATTTAAATTGATAAAATTGTTCGTTTTAAGTCGCATTTTCGCAGTTTCCCCTATTAAATCCAGTCACGCAGCAGATCTTTTGCCACTCGGTCAGGCTGAGAGGGGGTTGTTCCGGCGGGAAAGTCACGTGAATGCATTCCCTCTATTCTATTGTCAACCCTAGTTTTAAACAGCACGAAATAATAACTAAATCAGTTATTATTTATTATTTATTGGTTATAAACCTTTTTTTCCATAAGGTTTTCTTGTGTAATTCTAAACCCATTTGATCTACTTTTCTTCTAAACTCAGCAAAAAAAGAAACGTCCTCTGACTTTCAACTGTTTTTTTCTTTCAGTAAAACTTAATGTGTGTAAATATTTGTATGAACACTAAAAGAGTCAACACCATAAGACATAAACTAAAAATGTTTCACAGACATGTGACTAACAGAAAGAGAATAATCTGTCCCTGAATGAAGGGAGGCTCAAAATCAAAAGTACCAGTCAGTATCTGGTGTGGCCACCAGCTGCTTGAAGTACTGCAGTGCATCTCCTCCTCATGGACTGGACCAGATTTGTCAGTTATTGCTGTGAGATGTTACCCCACTTTTCCACCAAGGCCCTTGCAAGTTCCTGGACATTTCTGGGGGGCCCTATGGCCCTAGCCCTCACCCTGCGATCCAACATCTTTCTTTGCATCAGCATCTTTCTTTGGGTGTTTTTCACAGTCGGTAGACAAGTCTCTTTAGTGTCCTGCGTTTTTAGAACTGTGACCTTAAGTGCCTACTCTCTGTAAGCTGTTAAGGTCTTAAAGACCATTCCACAGGTGCATGTTAATTAATTGATTATAGTAAATTGAACATGCATGGAAAACATTGTTTAAACACTTTACAATGAAGATCTGTAAAGTTATTTGGATTTTTAGAACATTATTGTTGAAATACACAGTCCTGAAAAAGGGACGTTTCTTTTTTTGCTGAGTATATTTAACACGAAATGAATTATGTTGTAGTGTCCGGGAAGCTCTTTTTCTTACAATACAAATGAATAGAAAGGGATGAAATATCTGATGAATGCATAATACAGAAATCAGCTGCTTGAATGACAGTTGGTGATGTAATTGGATTTTCAGGTGAGATTCTCAATTAATTCAGTTAACGGATGCTCTGAAATCACTTCATACGTTTTCTGTATCCGATCTTGAAAAGACCAGGTGTAAATGCAGTCCGAAACTCCGATCACTCAAAACACATCAGAAGGTAGATCTGGGCCACATTCCAGACAAAACTGGACATGTGTAAATGCATCTGGTTGTTGAAACCACATATGTAAATGTTACTACTCCCAAAAATGCTAAAAAATAAACGCGTGAGAGCGTGTTATAGGCCATATGTCATGTTATTTTAGTCAGATATGACGGCGCTGCACTGCGACACGCATCCCCTCAGATGAGCAGCTGAGCACCTATCAAGCCAGCGCGCCGCAATCTATCGCAAATCAAAGTGAAAGTAAGTCACAGACACTTAACACTACCATCTTCATTAAAAGTAAAGAAACTAAATGATCTTACCAGGTTGCCGCTCTCTCTTATTCGCTTTGCTGATTTTGAAATTAGCCGATGATCAAAATGCAGCTCATAGGCCTATATCTGTTGTTTTCGGTGACATGCACTTCATTAAATCCGCATATAGCGTGGGGAATTGAAGATCGGATTTATATCCGTTTTGCAAAAACACATGTATGTGACCAGGTGTAAATTGAATCGTTTTGATAAATCAGATAGCTATCCGATCTGAGAAAACGCATGAAGTGGCCAGGTGTAAACAGCCCCCTAGATGTGGCGCGGCGCTGCGCTTCTCATTCGATATGCGACCCCTTTTGCGGATGTGTATTTCCCTCATATTAAATATAAAATGCATAGACTGATATTTTCCTAATGTCTGGATAAACAGACGTTTCAATATATTGGTTTTAAATGGCCCTTACAGAGCAATTCGACTACATCTGCGCTAAAATATCAAAGTGAAAGTCATCATAGCTTGCGTGGTATAGTCAGCTCCCAACTCAACTGTGAGAATAGATTAACGCGATATTTTTTATCGCCCAACAAGAGTCTCACGTTAACGCAGCACGTTAACGCCGATAACGGCCCACTCCTAGTTGAGACATTATCTTATCATTAGGTGGCCTTTTGTACAATGTTGGTTGCACTTGAAGTCCATTGTGTGGTGAAAAATCCTGAAATGTTTTCCTCAAAAAACTTAATTTCTTTTCCACTGAATAAAGAAAGACAAACATCTTGGATGGCATTAGGGTGAGTAAATTATCAGGAAATTTTAATTTTAAGGTACAACACTACAACACTTAAAAACTAAAATTCTGTAAATAAAACAAAAAGTGTTCACAAAATCGCCCATTCAATGTGTAATTTCAACACACTTACAAACCCAGTTTTTGGCCACATGTAGTATGGGCTCTCTACTTCTGAATCGATTGATTGCCCTGGCGTAAAGCCACCTATTGAAAATGAATAGGGACACAGACACAAGGCAACTTGAATTCTAATGATTTCTGAGAAATGTATCATTGAGTGTTGTGTCCTAATTAAAAAGAGCTGCATGAGTGTGGTGAGGAGCTTGGTGGTCCACGAGGACTCTGTTAATCAGAAGTCTCCTTCTGTGTGAATTAACAATAGATTGCATTGAATAACCACAACAGGGAAATTGATGGTGCTGAACCAACTACTATAGATTAGAATTTAGTCCATTGTAACAGTTCAGTTTCTACAACATACAGCTCATGAGCAAACACTAGAATAAGGCATAATATAACTTAATATTTATCCCTCAATATGAAGGATCTGTGTAATAGAGGGAATGCGCGTGACATCACTGTCCAGGTCCTGCAGTTACTCGCAGTGAGTGGCAAAAAGAGCTGAGCGGCTGTATATGTTTTCAGCGTGAATGCCGCAAAAAACAAACACAACACATATAAAGTGGGAAAGAGCTTTGCGATTGACTGTACAACTAGATTTGACAAAAAATTGGAGGTATATTTTTACAGACTGCTGTAGAAAGAGGAGCAAATGGATCGCTGCAATTCACAGAAACAACTGGAAATAACTGGATTTGCAGTTATCATTTGTGTCAATATGCTGAATTTAGCTGTAAAACCATACTCATATATTTTGTATTGTTATATATATATATTAACAACTCATCAATTAAATATGTATCATTGCATATTCTGCATTATTGGATGTTTCTTAATAAACACTGACCAAAAAAAAACTATAAAGTTTTATGGCTGGACGATATGATGATATCTAGGCTATGTATAACACTGATATAAGTGATCACCCGGATTTAGACCTACATTGTATTTATATAAAGTGTTCACAGGCAAATTTGCTTTATGTTCACCATCTATATTGCTTTTATTTCCCCGGCGTTGAAATCAGGCAAACATAAATACCAGGCGACACCATTCCTGGCTGCATGTCAATATCCATGGATCACTGGATCTTTAGTAAGTTGTAAGGAACACTATATTGAGTCCAACATTTAGTTTAAATTGATAAAATAGTTCGTTTTAGTCGCATTTTCGCAATTTCCCCAATTAAATCCAGTCACGCAGCAGATGTTTTGCCACTCAGTCAGGCTGAGGGGGGTTGTTCTGGCGGGAAAGTGACGTAGAGCATTGTACTATTGCTAGACAAAAACAAACTTGTTTTGCGAGATAATGAGTCTAAGATGATTTCATCTTCATCATAATTATAAGATGGAGCTCATCACCTCACTCTAAAGTGAATTTATAACGCATCATTGTTCATTAGTTGAATACAATGACAATCCAGCACATTTCAAGATTCTGTGCTTCACTGTTTTCTAAGTTAGAGTTTTAAGTTTGTTGTTTGTCCGTGTGTGTGCATGTGTAACCTGTAGCTGCAGGGTTGTAGTATGTAATTTTTTTTTTCATAACAGGAAGCAGAACTAAACAGTGCTCATTCTAAATCATGTTTCGCCCTATGACACAAAGTTCCAGAACAGACCCAATTATTTTTTGTCTACTGACAGAACTTCAGCATGAATGATTACCTCTATACAATCTTGTGCTAGTGGTGTTTCGTTTGAGTGCTAGCAAAAACAATGCTTGTTAGCACAAGCTCATTCATTTCCACAGAATTAAATAAGCCTGTTGACCCACCAAAAAGTATGAATATTGTTACATGCCCCTTATCATGTTAAAACAGTAGCGTAAGGTAACAAATTACCTCGATGGAAAGCATATTGTTGATTTTTTTTAGTGTAAAATTAGCATTGCACTGCATGTTATAACTAGGAAAAGGTAGTGAAATCCTTGCTAGTTTGTAGATTCATCTTATTTATTTTACTTTTTTTTTTATAAATTGTGAGGATTGGTATTAAATAATTGGATCTTGTTTGGATGACAGCTTATTTTCAAGAAAGCAAATAAGGCTTAGTAGCCAAAACAACATTTGAATAAGGTGCTTGAGTGAATTTCATATCATTATTTTCACAATTTTTCGAGTGTAATTTAATTGATCTCATTAAGGGTAAATGAGCCTTTTTGTGGTATATCTACGTCGCTTTGCAATGTAAAGACACCATTACAGTCTCCTCTCAACACTCGCCATGCAGCTAAATTGTTAAATAGACAGTATTTTCAATTAGTTCCATAATTGTCAAATGATTTTTCCCCTCCGTCACTCATCATTTATTGTAATTTTACTGAAGAAGCCTCAAGTCAAATAGGATGTTATTCATTTTACTGTCACAGTGGAAAATGTGCCACATATATTCAATTAATTTTGCTTAGTAACTTCATGTTGACACCTTCAACATTTGACTGATACGTGTGTGTGTGTGTGTGTGTGTGTGTGTGTGTGTGTGTGTGTATATTTGTTGTACTGTATATATATATCCTTATTGTAAAGTATATTTACCTGTGTGCACTTTAGAATAAGGTTCCATTAGTTGACGTGGAACTAACCATTAGGGCTGTAATCAACCAAAGAAATCCTTAAGTCGACCAAGGTCTTGTCCTGCACGACGTTAGTCGACTAAGAAAAAAAAAAACCGGATGTTTGATTGAACATTTTTTAAACAATACGTCATAGAGCATTTATAAAACAACAATGAAAAAACATGGGAAATAAATAAAACTATAATGATAATAATACAATTCTTTGAAAATTAAGTGATTTGTTTAACTGCAAGTGAGAGCTGAGCTCTGTCCTTGGTCTATACTGGCGGTCAGGAGTGGCGCACCTTGATTCACGCCACACGCTACAAAATAATATAACTGCTTTCTGCCACATAATGAAAAATCCTAGCAAAAGACTCTGGTTTATACAGGCTGTATTCTTCTTTACTTACAAAGCTATGGGTTAACTTTTGTCCAGCCGATCTGTTAGGCGTCTTTAAAACAACAGACAAAATAGCCTAAAAAACTATCTGAAATCTAGGCTGTGTTGTAAGATAGCATATAAGTTTAATTTCGTTTTGTTACATTATTTAGGCTACTTTCAAATGAGTCAAGTGTACAGATAAAAACCTATTAAGAAAACAATCTATTGAGTCAGTATCAGGCCGGACGATTGCTATCCAGCGACTGGCGGTTGCCTTGGGCGCCAAATGTGTTAGGCGGCGCGGGCGCGACGCTCTATGACGTCGCCCTTGACCTACTTCACATTCTCTGCTACTCCCCATTAATCAATAAATCACAGAGTTAGAATGAGAAGCGAAAAGAAAAAATGTTTATTAAACATTGTCATCCTAAGGCGCCCCTCAGCCACACGTTTAATAAATTAATTACTGATTATTAGATTGAATTGATGATTATTGTCGATCTTTTCCGGGGTTGCGTTTCGTTGGGCAAGTGCTTCAGCTGCGCGGTCGCGTTAATCGGAAATGAAGCGGTATAGAATTGGACCCATCTGATCCCACAGGGGCGGACACAGAGAAACAACAAAATAAAAAGAAAGTTCAGTAGGTAAGCCTTTCTCCATCTCAGTCATTGACGTGCTTTTTGGGGCTGAGACATCTCATAGCCTTTTATTTATTTTTTGTCTTAACGGCCCATGAAACTCGTACATCGGCAGCCTATTGTTTTGTTTTGCTTAATTGCAGGTGTTGAGTTGCTTCCAAGTCTATAGCAAGTATAGAAATTTGTACAAAAACTAAATATGAAAGTTTCTTTTATTTTTCATTGCATTTGTTTTACAATATAGCCTATTATGTTGAGTGTAATGTAGGCCTAGACAGACACTGTAACTAATAGATGTTTGAATTTTTCTTTGTTCAATTTGCACACTGAATTGCACCAGGTTGATGAATTTAACATTTAAATTTGATTTAAAAAGGAATTAAACATTAAAATGCACAACATTTGGGACTCCGAAACCCCCTTAGTTGTAGCAGCCAGGTAATAATTGTAATTTATCTACAACAAGTTACATTAGGCCTACATTACACAGATAAAACAATGCAACTATGTAGGATGATAGAAATATCCTTGAACGTTATTTGTAGCATTTGTATGAACAATTTATTACAGATCCTTCAACTTGTTGAAGTTTTGGAGTGATTATAAGAGCATTTTTGTTTAGTTTAATAAATGCTCATAATCAGTTTTGGGCATGTTACTTAAAAATAATTAGTTACAGTAACTAGTTACTTCTCACAAATTCTCACAGAGTTAGTAACTGAATTAAATCATTATAAAAGTAACTAATTACCAGAGAAAGTAACTATTGTGTTAAAAAAAGTTAAAATAGGCCCAACTTGGATGCACCCAATATTAAATATGTTAAATTAATTAAATGGATTGGACACTGTAGAATAAATTATTATTATAAAACATTGTACACTTATCTACACTATTGTAATGTTGCTGTGGGACAATGTGGGAGACAGCAATAAAATGCAATATATTATTTTAAAATAATATTTGGGGGGGGGCGCTAAAATCAATCTCGCCTAGGGCAACCAAAGGGATAGAACCGGCCCTGGTCAGTATGATCAAGCCGTTAAAAGAGCTGCTCACGTCTTTTGCGCGCTCAAGTTTGATTTCGGATAGACCACGCGATATGCGCGCTCATAATGAGCAAGCCAGCAGACGCCGCCACCGTCGCCTACCTCCACAAACGTGTAGCCAGACAAAAGATTTAGATTTCTTGGACATTCTGTCGACTAAAGTAGCAGTGAACTGAATGAATACAGCAAAACCACCTACCAGTACATCCCTTACTGAGCGCGAGCAGCAGCGCAGCCAGTAGGTGCGGTTCCCGAGTGTGTTATGTGTGTGCGCTAAACTGTGGCGCAGTTACAAGAAATAGCCTAAAAGCATTTAAAGTTGGGGATAAAACATAGGCTAATTATATTTAGAATACAGTAATAAATAACTGCTTTATAAAGGAATAAATATCAGGGAGTAAATCATTGAAAATGTATTTCTATTGGCAAAAAAAAAAAAAAAATGCGACTGGTCAACCAATAAGAATTTCAGTCGACCAAGACGATATCGACTGATTAAGTCGACTAACGACTAAAGTTGACAGCCCTACTAACCATGAACAACATCTCAACATCTGTTCAGCATTAGTTTAGAGGGTTAGTTCACCCCAAAATGAAAATTATGTCAGTAATTACTCACGCTCATGTTGCTCCAACCCCGTAGGTCAGGGATGCACAACGATACTATTTTTCAAAACTTAATCCGATACCAAAATTCTGACTATCGGCCAATACCGAATACCAATCCGATATTTTTATTTTTATTTTTAAACTAATAAAAAATATAGCAATTTCCTCAATTAGCCCCTTAAAATATACCTCCAGTATATAGTCCACAACAACAGTTGATTATGAAAGATTGCCACCCTTTATTCAAACACTTAATATATATATATATATATATATATATATATATATATATATATATATATATATATAGAAAATACAGGTACATAATCTATGACAAAAATACAATTATAAACTAGATTCAGTGAATAATACATATTGCTCTTTGTATTGTTGTAAAATACATTCAGTGAAAAACAATATAACAAAAATGAAAAAGATAATTATTTTAGATATAGCCACAGCTACTAAAAATTGAGACATGTTCTAAGTGTATAGCACAGCTATTTAATGAGGAAGCAACATTAATAATTATTAATGTTAATAAGCTTTAATTGAATCACTGCATTATGATATGAATGACTCCAACACAGTGTGGCACAAATTGCTTATGCGCATCCCAAGAGCGCAGAAATGATGCGCTTGAAACCACGTGGAGTTACAGCACGCAGCCAAAGTATGCACCCTATGGCATGCACTGCTGCGCGTCTAGTACCGATTTTGAAAAGTTCAAAGCACAAAGGAAATACATCTTGATGGACAGTGTATTATACAGTATCTATCTATACATTTTAACAGCCTTTTACATTTTCCAGTTACCAGTGCGCGTGAAGAACAATAGTGCTCTGACTCTAGTGTTGTGATCTAACCGAGGGCGTCCGACACCTGGTAGAAAGTAACACGATTAAGTTTACAGCAATTAAGTCCAGCAAGATAATGTTGTTTTATGTGAAAACATATACCTTTATCTAGAGATAAAGTCTAATAGTATTAACATTGAATCATCTTGAAGATAGTTTCATCATTGACAGTAACCGAAACGTGACAGCGCTGTTTGAGTGCTGAATGGAGAATGACTGACAGCCGTAAGAGGGAAAAGTTTACGTGATCTTGAATTTAATGACAAATATTTAATTTCTCTCTCACATATTGGCTTCAGAACACTTACAATAGAGTGCACGAAAACGTTATGGTACTTTTAGAATGTCTTTTAAGTCAACTTTAGCATGGATGTGTTCACTTATGCTAAGCACTGTATGTAACCAAAAATAATCACAGTATATGAGAAAGAAAGATTTTCTGACCTCATTTGTTGGGATTAGTCCCTGTACTGCAGCACTTTCCAAGAATTTGGCAAATAGATTTCCAAATTTCACATTTTTTCTAAATGTACAATTTTGGCAAGTAATTCAGACTGATTTCAAGCTTCTGCATAGTAAATCCCATTGCTTCAGCAAAGTCAGAACTCACAGTGAGTCTTTCTCAGAAGTTCTAAACATTTATCGCAAATAATGAGCCTGTTTTTAATGTTCGGCACTGAAGTACAGAAACTTCCTGCAGTGCCAAGACATATGACATTCTGACATGTACTTTTATGCTGTAACAGCACGGAACTCTGGTAGCTCAAACTTTTTGCCTTCCCTGTCATTTCAGGGAGCATTTTCTCCCTCAGTCAGCCATTTCACACAGATTCATTAATGTAATGGAGGCATATATTTCTTAAATATTTGAAAGATATATGTTTTGATCTTTTCAGCCATAACTCAAATGTTCTCTACCCATTAAACTAATTAATATACTTATATTTTAACAGAGAGCCAAAGGTTAAAGCACTGATTACTGTGCATTTACTTTCATTAAACTGCCCCTTGCAAATCATGTAAATTTCAATAGGCTTCATAAAATCCCTTGGTGGAGGTTTCCATCAGTATAAATGCAAAGTATTCATTATGTCATATCAGGAATATCAAAGATCTGGCTCCCAATATGCACAGTACTGCACAAGAAAATAACCAGACAAAAATACATTTAGAGTTTGAGGCACCAAGTAAAAATTTTATATTCTGCTTGGTAACAAACATATTAAAAAGTATTAAAAGTGCTGATTTATTTTATTTCTTTAAAGCTATGTGAAACTAATTTCTCTGAAAGGTATGACTAAATTACAGTAATTGCATAAGTGTTTTATTTGTTTTTCTACTTTAATGTTCCCCTCTGTATTGAATGTTCCACCACTGATCTAATTTCTGCACATTCTGTGTTGTAATTCAACTGGGAATGACCTAACAACATATAATAGCAATATAATGTAAATATTATTATAAAAAGTTAAGATAAGATGTCAGTGAACTTATTGTTGTTCTAAATCTTTCTGTGTATTTTTGTGAGTTCCATTTAATACAATGGTAAGAACAGAGCAAAAAAAATGACTGTGAAGAGTGTAATATTAAATTGGGTTGCATTTCTTGATAATTCTATCTTTTTACATTTATTTATTTATGTATTTATTTTTCAGAATTAGAACAGCAATAAGTTCATGATATCCTATCTTAAAACTTTTTTATTCAGTATTTACATTATATTGACATTATATGTCAAATCCTTTATTCGATTCCAAATTCGATACTTAGGTCACGATTCGATTCTCCATTTTTATCAATTGGCCAATCAGGATGCTCTCTTTATTACATGTGCTTTACGCCCATTTACACACATACTCCATGTGCAGAGCATATGCAGTGCGTGTTGCAGTATATACAGGAGCAGCACGTGCTAAAGTGCTTTACATATGCTGCGTTGCAGTGCGTAACTGATCCGCGGCTGTACCACAAACACATACTCACTATTTGTATTTCAAATTCAGAAGATATGCAGCAAATTTTATTAAAAAAAGTTGTGTCAGCATTGTGATTTCTTTGTACACTTATATAAACTTGAATGGACGTATGCATATTTAAACACAATATAAACAACATAGGCCTATAATTACATGCATTACTTCTATATATATTAAGTTTCTCAAGCAAATGGTCAAATATTTAACCATGTAGGCTACTTATATTAAAATCGCAAACATTTTAAATTAAAACTTAAAATTGACAAAAACAGCCGACTCTGCCTTTTCTTTTGCATTTCAATTTTAATAAAATTAATCTCGCCTGTCACAAAGAACTTCGCACCGCACCTGGAACGGTATCGACGGACTGCATCCACGTGCAGCGAGAAAGCTGTTAACATTGGTAACGGAAACAAGATACGCACCGCATACGCATTGCAAACAGAGTGTGTGTGAAACGGGCGTTATGAGGCACACATGCAAGGTCTCTCCCTCTCTATCGATACGCGCAATACGGTTTGGAGCACAGTTTTTTCTGTCTCAGCATGCACGTTCGCTCACTCTAGATTTCGGAAGATTTTAAATAATTTGCGTGCATCAGGGACCCACTATCAATATGCGGGAACTTCCGGCACTTCAGGTGAGACTTGGATGTCTGCAAACTGCAGCTTTTTTAAGCACGAACATTGTCAACATAAAATCACTTGAAATCCAAAAGACTTCCACACCTGCGACTTCAATGAAGAGGAGGGGTTACAAGTTCTGTCGACGGGTCTCCTGCATCTGCAGTTTCCATGCTACCTTTTGATTGGCTTAGAGGAGGGATGACCATGAGACTCACTCGCAGCACTTCAACATGCATGTTTTTTTTCTGCTTGTCAAGCTGAACGGACGTTACATGAGGGCGTGGCAGCATAGACGATTTTGAATTAGTTTGATTGATTTCAATTTTAATTAATTTTGATTTATTTTGATTTAAAATTGAAATCGTGACACCCTTAATATGTTGTTATAAAAACAAGGTTGGATGAGCTTATAATACATATTAAAAGAAGATCATTTTAAAATCAATACGCACATGGGTAGAGGATTCATATCATGACCATGGCTTTTTTAAAATCAATATCTAGATTATTAATTTAAAATGTATACAAATTTTTGCAAAAGTTTGTGGTTGGAAAGATTTGTTTTTATAAGAAATCTCTTATTTACATTTAATCATTTTATGCAAAGCGACTTACAAATGAGGAGAGTGATAGAAGCAATCAAACCAATAGGGCAACAATATACAAGTGCTGTAACTAGTCCCAATTAATCTTGCACAGTACACGAAGCAAGATTTGTTCGATTTGTTTTGTTTTTTAATGGTGTATATGAATAAGTAAGCCATTAACCCTTCGGGTCATCCGATCATGCCAGCGTGATCAAATCACTTGTCCAGTTTAAGAACGTCGAAGCATTAAAAACAGTCACGTTGAGCGCTGCCGTCCACTTCTGTTGAAAGTGCTGACTTTAAATTCTATTTTACTTTTTGTTTTGTTGTTGATAGACCAAGTAAAAACAGAGATATGATCATTTAAACTTTATTTTAAAAATGTACGCGTATATTGTAGGGATGTTAACCGATGACCGTTTGACCGATGGTTGACCGTATCGACGTTAACCGATCAAAGTTGTCAGTAGTCGGTTAAAAAAAAACATTTGACGCGAGGTCACAGCGTTTGGGTTCGCGTGCTCATAATATTTGCGAAAACACTCGAGGTTAGAAGAACGAGGGCAGACGACAGGATGAAGCGTGCAAAGAAAATAGTGTGTAGGACCATTTCGCGTTTGTGCGAGGGTCGCACACACCGGAGTGACCGGATGAGAAGCGCTGCGCCGCGCCACGTAGGACAACATGTATCCCACACCGGATCACTTTCTCATCCGTATATGGCCAGCAATGTTGTTTTGTTTAATGACATGAAATGAAGATAATGTCTGTTCTATGTTATGATTGTACTGTACAACAATCGTTGCTGAGTCTGCAGTCTGAAAACTTTACCTCAGAGCATCCGTTAACTGAATGAATTGAGAATCTCAGCTGAAAATCCAATAACATCAGCGATTGTCATTCAAGCAGCTGATTTCTGTAAATGAATGCAAAACTACATGTATATTGCAGCATAGGGCGAAGTCAGGATCCATTAGCAACGATTTGAGACAAAAATAATTTAAATTTTATATAAAACTATGTAAATGGCGATCTGTGGCGCAGCAGGATTTTGAACACGGCCCTGAGCCGTTGCTGGGCGCCGCGGACAGATGCCGAATCTCGTTCGGTGTGTGTACATGTACACTTATAGAGAATAATGTGTTAAAGATGTGGCGCTGAACTTCTCGTCCGGTGTGCGACCCCTGGGGACTCAGTATTTCGCTCTGTATTGGGATTTTAAAAGTGACGGCGCTGGGGCTGTGTGTATGTGTGTGTGCGCATATTTTAAACTCAATCGGTTAACCGGTTTTAACCGGCTAATGAGGCTCGATGGTCGGTCAAGAAAATTTTTAGTTTTCGCCATCCCTGAGTATATTGACGCGTTCGTAAAAGAACGCAAGATGGGATGACAGACATTGCATTTATTCTAATAACTTTGTCGGTTTTTGTCATAAAACAAAACGGAGAAAAATGTGTGAATCTGCTGATTCTGCTCTTCAGGCTGCACATTTTACGGAATGAAGGAGGAGCCAACTGAGCTAAGACGCGAAACTGAAAGGCAGGAGATTTATGGAGTAGACAAAGAGAGACATATATGTTATGTATATATATATAGAGAGAAATTATTGCTAGATTGAGTAGATTTTGAGAGTAGTTTAGGAGTGGTTTAGATAGTTTAGGAGTAGTTTAGGTACTTTAGGAGTTCGTGTAGATAGTTTAGGAGTAGTTTGGGTAGTTTAGAGTAGATTAGATAAACTGTTTTGAGGAGTGGCACTGATATTTGTTCTAAATAGTTGAATGTATGGTTTGATTTTGTGTTCATTTTACCTTTTGTGTGGTATATTTGCACTGTTAAGTAACCCTCTTACTCAAGGAATGAAAGCTCTGTAATGTAGCTAGCTGTGTAATTGTACAAGAAGTGTTTTGTAGTTTCTAAGCAAAAAAGAAAAGAAAAAACGCCTATTGCCACAACTTCTTTTTGCTGTATATAGTTTCATTTCATTTCTATTTTACCTTTTTTATGTTGTATTTGCACTATTTGGGAACCCTCATACTCTGGGGAATGCAAGGCCTTAAATATAGCTCTCTGTATATTTGTGAGCACATTATTTTTTGAGAAAAAAAGCCTATGGCTACACTCGCTTTTTTGTAAATCGTTTATTATATTTATTTATTTACTTTTTATAGCTTGATTATATCAGAATTTTACCAGTATATTTTGACATTTACAACTTGTGTTTACATTTTAAACCTTTTAAAATGTTTCATTGAGCATGTTTGTGTTTTTTGTAGTAGAGAAGCTATAATATTTCTATTCAGATTTTGGGGTTTTTGTGTGATTTTGGGTCCAGTATGTTGATACAGTACATCAAAGTGATAAACTAATTGTCTGGTCATATAGGTGATGATGTGCTGAAAAAAATGAAACCAAAAATTGGTATGGTAAACATTTGTTTATGTCGCAAAATTAAAAATAAAAATAAAAAAGTACTCAAAAAGGGCCAAAATACCCAAGACTCCGAAGGGTTAACTGTTGACTTGCAGAACGCAAGCTTCTGGAGGGCACATAAGTGTAAGTGAATTCAGGTATAGGGGTGCAGATAAAGTGGTTGTTGTGTAGGTAAACATCAGTGCCTTGAATTTGATGTGAGTGGCTGTTGGCAACCAGGGCAATTTTATGAGAACTGTGATGTGTGCTTTCTTCAGGCTTGTTAAAGAGCACTCTTGCTGCAGCATTCTGGATTATTTGCAGAGGTTTGACCGTACAAGCTGGAAGGCAAAGTGAGCTTTACAATTGTCCAGTCTGCATAGAACAAGAGCTTGGACAAATAGTTGTATAGCATTCTTCGACAGGAAGGGCCCGATCCTCATAATGTTGTACTGGATAAGGCAAGTCTGCAGGACCAGGACCAGTTCTAGCAATGTGGTCTGTGAAGTTTAACTGATCATCAATCACAACTCCAAGGTTCCTGGCTGTCCTGGATGGAGTTATGGTTGATGAACCAAGCTGAATGGAGAAGTTGTGATGAAGTTTTGGGGTGACTTGCAAACATGCAAGATCACTAAATTCAAGGCTTCTGGTCATTCCTAGGATATCCAAGTCCACTAAAGGAGGGAGGGCGTTCTCACATTTAGCTCCAAAACTCTGGAATAGCCTTCCTGATATTGTTCGAGGCTCAGACTTGCTGACAGTTTAGAAACTAGACTAAAGACGCATCTCTTTAGTCAACCATTCACATAATGCTTACATTTTAGTCCTCTGTTATGCCATACGGAACCGTTTGCCACTGAAACTGCTTAACGAGCCTTTTAGACAAACGGGTCGGCGCGTATGGTTGGGTTGCAGAGAGTTTGTGAGATAGTGATTTTCTAACACCGACTCCCGTATAATGGAAATCATTATGAACATCAGCTATGCTAATTATTTCCCATCTGCCTTTTGGCTGTTATCTCTGGGACGCTTGTCCCGAGAAAAATGGCATTCGTCAGGTCCAGTTTGTATCCAGCCTCTCACGGGGATTTCAGATGCCCCAACGCCTGTGATGAGAAGACCAACGCCTATGAAGAGACGACTCAACGCCGGCGATATGTTATGGCGCCGTGTTATATATAAACAATATTTATATTTAATATTTATATATAAACAATATGAATGTGAGCCAGAGGAGAACTGGCCCCTGACTGAGCCTGGGTTCTCCCAAGGTTTTTTTCTCCATCCAATCTGATGGAGTTTTGGTCCCTTGCCACTGTTGCCTTGCTTTGGGCTTGCTTAGTTGGGGTTATTTAATATTTAACAAAATTATTGATCTGTGTTGTACTACTTTCATGTTATCACTGTGAAGCTGCTTTGATGCAATCTGTAGTGTGAAAAGCGCTATATAAATAAATGTGACTTGACTGAGAGCAAAAGCTGTTCTGTCTTTGCAAGGTTGATCCAGCAAGAAATGAATGTCAGGCAGGCTGAGATACAAGCAGCTACTGTTGGATCATCTGGCTGGTGTAAGAGGTAGAGCTGTTAGTCAGTGTAGCAGTGATAGGAAAAACTGTTTCTGAATAACAGATCCTAGTGGTGACATGGAGATGGAGAAGTGGTCCCAGCACTGAGCCCTGAGACACCCCAAGTATCTAGATGATGTGACTTATACAAGACAGGATGATCTAGTGAATAAGTATGTCAAAAGCAGCAGACAGCTCCTGCAAGGTGAATACTGAGGATTTGGAAGCTGTTCTTACCAGTCTCAGGAGCTTCAATAACCGAGAGCAGGGCAGTTTCAGTTGAGTGCCCACTTTTGAAACCAGACTGGTTGTTGTCCGGGAGGTTGTTCTCGCTTGTTCAAGTGTTTTAGCAATGAATGTCTAGAAGTGCTGGATTTAAAGTCGGTTTCTCATGCAGTGGGGTTATCCGAGCCTTAAATGCTGTGGGAAAGGTACCAGTGTGAAGAGAGGTGTTGATGATGAGTGAGTGTGGGTACAATTGAAGAAAAAATGGCTTGAAGGAGATGAGTGGGTATGGGATCAGAGGGACCGGTAGTAGGGTGATTGGAAAGGATGAGTTTGGGGATTTCTGACTCTGAGAGCAAGAGAGAAGGAGAGGAGAATGTGTGTGTTAGCTGTTAATATGTCTGTGTAAGTTTGTTGTGTGGAAAATTACCCGCTGGTGATTGTTGTTTTATTTATAAAGAATGTGGCAAAGTCGTCAGCGGATTCTGCAAGAATTGTTAATGTTGTTGTGATAGTATGTCATTTTAGCAGAAGAGACATTAACAGAGAAGGAAGAGAGGAAGGATTGTAACAAAACAAGGTCAATGGGATATTTCGATTTGCAACACTTCCTCTCTGCAGTCTGAGTTTAGAACGGTGTTTGTGGAGAACATCAGATAGCACGGGAGCAGAGGGGGTGACGCAGGCTGGCCTGGATAAAAGGGGGCAGAAGTTGTCTTATGCTCAACAAGAGGCTGTTTACACCTGGCCACTTCATGCATTTTCTCAGAATTTTTTTTTTAATTTAAAAAATGACAAAATTATCTCTTTTTGTGGAATTTCAGTTATCAATAATAGCCATTATAAAAGTATAAGTAAAAGGTACAAACAGATATAGAGTAAAGCTTAAATAACAAAGAAACAATTCAGTCAGTCAAATAGACAAAGTCAGCGCTCAAAGATATGAAACTTCACGTAGCCTTCTCCCAAAGCTAATTGGCCAGGCAACAAATTATAGATTTACGAGACCAAAGATCACCTGTTAAGTTTATACAAGACGAACTATATCGCATGTTTAACCACTACAGAGACGTCCGAGTCAGTGGCAAACATCAGAACGACTAGCCGAGGAAAGGATGTTCCACGCGGGAACACGGAGCGCAAGCGTCCGGTGATCGTTTGAAATGGATCTGTCAAATTATCATATATCTATAAATAGAGTTGGGTCCGAGTCCACCTTAGTCAGAGTCCAAGTCCTTAACAATTGAAGTCCGAAGTCCAAGTCCGAGTCCAAAGAGGGCCGATTTGCAGGGTTGGTAATGTTTGTGTATGAGGAGGATTTTTCCTCATAAACATCCATTACAAAAAAAACAGTTGTGGATCATTCAGGTAATGACACACAATATTAAAATCAAGTAATTTGTCTTGTGGACTAGGCCATTAAACATCTGTTATGTGAAAAAGCTTTTTCAGTGCAGTACTGAATAGAAACAATGTTTTTATGATCCTTCCTATCAATAAAAAAAGAAAAGAAAAAAAATACATTTTGGAGATTCTGAAAGGTGTATGTAAACTTATGACTAAAGTGTAAATGTAACAAAAATCATACAATTATTCGTCACCAAAATGTTGCTATGTTTATCACGTTCTCATGTTGCTATGGTTACTGTCAATCACAGCAATTTCATGACTCACAGGACTAGACTTTAGCGGATTCATTCCCACATGTAAATGCATTTATGACTGTTTTTGATTTACGTTGTGAACGTAACCACTGGTGCTCTAGAAGCACGAAAAAAAGCCATCACTTACCGCGTTCTGCACTCTCCCTAAAACTCGTCATAATCACTGAAGTTATCCGCACTGCACAGTGAATCTCTCATTTATATCGCGTCTAGACTTTGTATGAGGGGATTTGCAAAAGGATAAAGCTCGTGCTGATTCTGAACATACATTTTGAGCGAATTCTCTGCATGTTGACTCTAAAATGCCTCTGATTTGCCCACTGCGTTCATACGCTTAATATGTCCGTGATTGGCTACAATGCTCAACGCGGACACAACACAAGTACCGGTAGTTTTTTTCGTTTTTGAATAATGTGTCCTCCAGTGCCTGGACTCGAACTGAACTCTGACATTTTTCCGAGTCTAAAATGTCAGAGTCCGTGCCAAGTCTGAGTACAAATTCATCCGAGTGCGTGACAAGTCCGAAGTTCATTCAAAATTGGACTCGAGTCCGAACTCCGAGTTCGAGTACCCCAACTCTATCTATAAATAAACCACAGATTTGAGCTTTAAAAAACGACTTTCTCGCCTGAAAAACTCTTAAAACTATATTTCGTGACACAATAACGGTCAGTATTTTATTTCAACTGTATGCTTCTATGCCCTTGTAGCAAGCGCGTGCTAGGTACCCAACGGAAGGGTACCCAAAAAGTGGTATGGTACGATTCAGCTTTTTGGTACCATTCACAACTTTTGACAGTGGAAACGCAAATAATTGCGTACCGAACCGAACTGTACCTTACCACTCAATGGAAACGAGCCATAATATGCTGGTTTGGCACTGAAATATTTCTAATTATTATAGGGGTAACACTTTATTTTCATGGTTCCATGAAATAAGCTTAAGTAACTTTGCAACTACATGTCAACTTATTCTAACTCAGTCAACTAATAACTCTACTAACACTCTAATGAGAGTAAGTAGACAGCTGTGCAGCTTAATATTTTTGTGGAAACTGTGATACAGTTTTCCCTCTGAATTCTTTATAAATAGAAAGAACAGCATTTTTAATGGAAACGTTTTATAAAAATGTACAAAAAAAGACCACTTCACTTAAGATCAATTTATTGCATCATTGCTGAATAAAAAGTTTTTTTCACTCTAATGAGAGTTAGACATGTAGACATGTACTGTAGGTGCAACGTTACTTATAGTCAACAGAATGTGTTAAAGGGACCATCAAAATAAAGTGAAACCAAAAAAATCATACCCCAAACTTTCAAACACTAGTACATATTTGAAGCACCTCTTGGGCAGCTATTTCAGTCGTGCAAGACCAGCTCCTATCTCTTTGAAAGAAGAGAGCTGTTCTCCAAAGCTCTTCACCAAGCTTACGATTACATTTCATATTTGAAATCACCAATGAAATCTGACAAAAGTCATCTCACAAATTGTGTTTCTAAACTCAAAACATGACAAAAAAATCAATTGGCCAATTGGCGATTGGCTCTTTCTTTCAGAAGGCAGTACTTACTTTGCACTTTCCTCCATTCATAGTAATGCGAGTGCCCCATCTTTGTTTTTCTTTTGATATAATATTCCATATAACCTCTCAATTAATTGTAATATAATATATGTAATCTTATATAACAAGGGTAAGGCTTTGTCTGCTTCCAATTCTACTGTTAAGAACAACAGATGCAAATTCAGATTCTTAAAATATGTAACATGGAAATTGTTTTAGAGAAACTAGACAGAAATACGCAATATCTGTACATAGCCAGGACATGCATCTACTGTACATGAGCATTGAAACAGAAAAACTTTCATAACATGGTATACATGCTGTATAAATACACTTATGCGAATGGACATACGAGGCCACATTCACCCCTGCACATGCAGAGTGTCAAAGCAGTTATCTTGTAAGTTGTCTAGCAAGGTGCCGGTGATGACCTGCCTAGATTTGAGAACATAGTCCTGACTGCCTGAGGCACAATGTTGCATCAGAATTTCAGCAGAGGGTATGTACACACACACACACACACACACACACACACACACACACGAATACATTGCGATAAAAAAAGCTGTGACCTACCTGTGCTTTGCATTCTTAGTGCAGGATGTGGAAAGGGCAGCAGCAAGCACATAAATCATCAACTCAATAAACCGCCAGTACTGTCTCAGTGGAAACTACGGAAGCCCTGAACCGCAACAGAATAAAAAAATAATAATCTGTAAAAAAAAAATAATAATAATAATAAAATCTAACATTGAGATTAAAGTCAAAACATTTCGAGATTAAAGTTGAAACATTTCGAAAATAAAGTCAAAACATATACTGACAAGACTGTACGATAATACAGTCTTCCATAGAAATGTGTGCATTCATAATGAGCGTCCACTGGCTCAAAGTGTGCGTGTGTATGTGTAAAGAAGCACTTGTGAAGTCGAACTGCCATGGATCAACACAAAATAGTAGCTTTTTACTTTTATCTAGGCTTTCAACAAAATTCTACACCGGTGCTAATCTACCAACAAAAATGACCATGGCGTTGCATATAGACGATCGCACAGACTTCGCCAAAGTAGGTATCACAATCTGGTCCTTTATGTAGCAGTGTTTTTAACGTGTTTTTGTGTTCATCTAGGCAACACCATCTGGGTCGAGAACACAACAGTAAGCGTTCGAGTCTCCTCTTCACCGCTCTGGATACATTTAAAGTGCATCATTCTGTTTCCAATCATTTGGTCGGATCCCATGATTTCCTCAGATTTAATAACCACTAAAAGTTGGTTGAGGAGAGATTCTCTGATATGATTGTAAAGCGCTTTGAGTGTAGGCCTAGTAGACATCAAAGCGCTATATAAATGAGAAACAAACACACTTTGTCTCTTTGTCTGAGGCGAAGCTGTTGTATCAGCAGCATCCACAAACAAAAAAACAAAAGTTCAACATGTTCAAGTGCACTTGCCAAATGAAGACGGATCGTATAATTGATCAATCAAAAAAAGTTGTTTATTAACGAGCTGTGCTAATTTCTTATTAAGAAATGCAGTTCAAGTTAACGACATGGTGCACTGACTGAATCTGGTGGCATGGCGAGCGCGGCAGTGCACAGATCGTGACACGCGTCTCTCTATAATGTGATTGTGAAGTAAATGGGAGCGGGAATTCACCGCATTATGAACTCGTCACGCAATACCCCCAACCTCAGACCAAATGTTAGACCCTGTAGATAGGCCAGCCTATATGAATATCATATTAAGCAGAAATGTGAAATGTACCTTAGCATATTAGAGGAAGACGCTGATATCTGGATTGAATTGATGCGTGAAGAATGCACTTCCACAGCAGTCACGAGTAACAGCAGGAATAGGCGGTTAAAGTTTTCTATGCTTAATTTGATTTGATAACAGTCACGAGACCGATTACTCGATCCAATCACGTTGATGGATAAAAAGAAAAATTAGAACAAGCATGTAACGAGTAACGACCACAAACAGAAGGAAAATAGCGGAGAAAAAAGTACCGATACATCACTTAAAATGTACTCAAGTAAAAGTAAAGTTACACAATTTTAAAGTTACACAATGAAAAAAACTACTTAATTACAGTAACGTGAGTATTTGTAATTCGTTACTTTACACCCTGATTCCGACACAGTATATTTTATAATGCCCTATAATGGTAGCCTAATGCTGGTAGATTGGCACCTGTTGAATTTCGTTTTGTTGAAAAAATAACACACACAAACAAACACACACACAGTGTGAAACACTCGCTATGCACCATTATGAATGCCTGTGTGCGTCAATGTGAACCAATGGCAACCACACACGCGTCTTCTACGGAAGACTGTATTCTCGGACTCTTGAAATATTCCGACTTTAATCTAAAAATGTTTCGACTTTAATCTCGAAATTTTTCAACCTTAATCTGGAAATTTTTCTACCTTAATCTGGAAATTTTTCGACTTTATTCTCGAAATATTTTGAGATTTAAGTTGAAAAATTTCTAGATTAAAGTCAAAATTTTACTAGAGTATTATTCCCACTTTAATCTCGAAATGCTAGATATTATATATTTTTTTTTCTTTTTTTTTTTTACTTAGCGGTTCAGGGCTTTATTTTCCCCGCTCACAGGCAACGGGCGGCAAGACGCCCAACATTAAACCCAAAAATAGTAATTTAACCATTGCAATAACTCCGAAGCTAGTCTGTTAAGGTAAAAAAAAAACTGCATAGTGCTGCTTTAAATGCTAGTGTACTAGTGTTAGTACCAGTGTCCATTGATTACATTTTCTTATTAGGATAATACGCTCTCAAAAATTACGTTGTCGCTTGTTCCTAATTTAGTTCAAACAGTATGACTTAAAGGGTTAGTTCATGTTGTTCCAACCCCGTAAGACCTTCGTTCATCTTCGGAACACAAATTATGATATTTTTGATGAAATCTGAGAGCTGGATCACTCCTCCATACTAGTCCATAGGCTTCTTGAGGAATTGAAACCTGCTGGCCTCAAAAAGTTATTAAAGAAATCGTTAAAATAGTCCAAGTGACTACAGTGGCTCAATCTTAACTTTATAGAGCGACGAAAATACTTTTTGTGTGCAAAAACAAACAAAAATAACGACTTTATTTCAACTATTCACTTCCTTCTCTATGCGCCTCTAGTCAGTTACATAGTGTGATAGCGTAGAGCCAAGTCACACGTAGGCTTACTATTGGCCAGACGCTGAACATATGTGTGTGACGTATAATAACAAAAGCTTACGCTGTTAAACTAGTAACCTGACTGGAGGCAGAGAGAGGACATGAATAGTTGAAATAGTCATTATTTTTGTTGTTTTTGGCACAAAAAGTGTTTTTGTCGTTTGATAAACTTAAGATTGAGCCACTGTAGTCACTTGGACTATTTTAACAATGTCTTTAAAAACTTGAGGCCAGCAAGTTTCAATTCCTCAAGAAGCCTATGGACTAGTATGCCGAAGTGATCCAACTCTCAGATTTCATCAAAAACATCTTAATTTGTGTTCCAAAGATGAACGAAGATCTTACAGGGTTGAAACAACATGACAGTGAGTAAATACTGACAGAATTTTCATTTTTGGGTGAACTATCCCTTTAAGACAAAGGTTTAACATACCATATACCAGTGACATTTAATGTGGATCAGACAAGAGCTCAATCTATTTTCAGATATATCTAGTGATCTAACTGTAATTACTCTGATATTTGAACATTATTTTATGTTTTATAGAGTTTGAATATGTTATGTTCATATCAGCTTACTGATCAACTGCTTCTCTTTTTATAAACAAAACCATTTTCCGCTGTGACATAAAGGTTAAGTAGAGATAATGCATGCATATGAATGAAGTGGTTTTATTCTAGATCATTTGCGAGGGAACCCCACTTTCGGAGAGGTTAAAACATTAGTCCCAGGCATTTATTTTAACTGAAGTCCAATTAAAAGGAGGTAATCAAGCGTTTAATTAAAAACCCAATTTTGTGCCACCTTGAATCATCTAGTGGTTGTGTTTTTTCCCTTCTCATTTTGACTGAGCACAGCAATAAGCAGGTTTCTGTCCTTCCACATAAATTATTCATTTTGACTATCTCCGAAAAGGCCTCGAGTCAAATTTGGCTTGATCTGTAGGTAATTTGTTCCACTAGCAAAACCCACTTCCACCTTAATCTCTCCTAAACAACACAAAATATGTTCATTTTCACTGTTAAATGATATTCATACTTCATTAGTATGATAATACCTTCTAATTTTAAAGCAAACACTCAATTTAGGGGGTTTATGGTCGTATCAGTTTCAAATTTGCAGCAAAACTGGGGATATGAATGGAGTGTGTTAGATTGTTATGATTGGTTTCCATTTTGAACAGTTCCTGTAATAATGTGCTTCAGTCCTGCGGAATAACAAGTATCCTGCAACCTGATTTGTGGTCGGTAAATCCTAAAATAATTTAGGTATTTGTTTGAAATGGTCATTTGAAATTATATCAAATATCTGCCCCTTAGCTGGCCAAAGATGTATTATTAATGTGCATGCTTAATTAAAATACCATCAAGTGATACAATTAAGTATTAAACACACTGATTCAAGAGGTGGACCGTTTCCTGGAGAAA
>JAQIUQ010007752.1:32500-142756 GCA_030378365.1 Hybognathus amarus
CATAACTCGTGTAATCGCTCAATCAGTGTTTCAGCCGCGGAAAGACGTCAATAAAACAGCATAGCTTTAGCTTGTCACTAGCATTATATTTACCTCAGGCAGGCAAGTGATTCAGTGTCCACAACTTCCTATAAATGAACCTTTGCACTAAATAAATGCACTATGTTAGCCTGTATATTATATTTTACTTAACCTGTTAATGATATCTTGATTATTTAATTTATGTTTAAAATATCTTTCATGAAAATGACAACTGTGTAAATTATTAGAGTAAAAACAGAAGTTAATGTAAAAACTGCCTTATGTTCAGTTTACATGTTTTCATACAATGTGTTGTGTGTTGATTATTATATCTAAAAAATAAATGGCATCTGAATTTAGGTTAAAAGTCTAGGCTACAACATTTAATGTTATAGTAATGTGCAGCCTTCAATATAGTTCACAGCATTAGCAGATTTTTTTAATCCTTGTGAAATGTTTAATTGTAACTGAATTAATTTAAAGACAAAGAGCTTTTTTTTTCATTAAACCACTGTTTAAAAAAAAAAGCCATTTTAGCTTTATAAACCGAAATCGAACCGAACCGAGACGTCAAAACCGTGGGAAAACCGAACCGTCAGTTTTGTGTATCGTTACACCCCTAATATATATATGTATATCTATTCAAGAAGCAAAAGTAAATATCACATTCTCATAGCATCATGTCTGTGTATCTATATGTAGTAGCAAGTACATACTTGCTCTGCAGCAGCAGAGTAGCATATCTTCCAAGACCATTCATTAACATCATCAGATTCATCCACATGCTATACACACATATATAGTATGATTTATCACATATAAATGATACATTTATAATATAATCGATATTATATGTATACATAATATCTTGATTTTTTTTTTTAAATTGCAATATTGAAGTATAATACTCTAGACATTTTCTCTATCAACACAATGAAGGGCACTTGTCATATCTATACTGCCACTGACATTTTCTTTACCTAGATAAGCCAATGCTGTTAATTACATTTAACACAGAAAGGGACCAATGAAAAATCTTATCATAATGGTAATTAGACTTTCTGCCTACTCTCTTGTGGCCAGTTTGATTAATATATTTTTTTTCATGTTAGAAGCCAAACAATGATTGCTGAATATACTGACTTTTATTAGTATTTTCTTAGTATTTCCCATTGTGCATCTGCTCTTCAATGGACATTCTTCTAACATATTCATATAGCTGTTTGTATTCAGATCAGATGTTGGTTAAATCATTTCATCTTACAGGTGTACGCTGAGTGAGGTAAGAGCCTAGAAATATTCCTTTTTGTTATTCACAACACATAGTGCCATTTGTTAAGGACCTTGGAAAGGCCTGCTTATGTTAAGTAAACCAAGACACAAAACGTCAATCCTTTGAAAATACATTCATGGACTACTCATGGGACCAGCCAGTACCAATATTGTGAAGCAATGTCATTGTGAGTGCCACAAACAAGGTATATAGGAATCATCTCTTCTTAGAAGATTGAATTGCTTGTCCTTGGTGTGTAAATGTGTGAGGAGTATAAATTGTACAGATTTTCCAGAAGATTTGCCTTTCACTCTATCGTTGATACTGAGGGTTTTCACTTGTAGACGTAACCCAGAAAGATGAACATTTTCAAATAAAAATAGATGCATGTTTTGTTTATGACATTATTTACTTCTCACTATTGGTACCTCATTTCTCTCGTCGCATTATGTATCTAATATGATACAGTATGTGCTGGAATAAGACGAGCTTTAGCTTGGTGCCCAAATGAGACCTCTTTAATGACTTTACCTGCTTATTCTTGTGTAAACTAAAAGATATGATCCCTACTTATCCTGGCATATCCCATCATTAAGTCAGGCTTTGGTTCGCCTAATTAGTGTCAAGCATTTCCAATGAGACGCCACTGTAGGGCCATAATACACACTTGAAAAAAAAAACACACTAAATGGTAATTTTATGGAGAGAGAGAGAGTATATTGTATGTACACAGTGTGTATGGGGTAGGCTAAACTGCAGTGAAGTGATGTACAGATGTTGGTATGTTTATATATGTTTATGTTCGTATAGTGATGTTTTTATAGGTCTGGTAAGACCAAAGGGAATTTTCCAGTCTTCCAAAAAAGAGAAATTAATATTTTTAATAAAAATATTGCTAGAAAACTGTTAATCCACTTTATTGTTCCAGATTTTTTATTTTCACGTTCAGTATGAGCTTACTTTAAATAGGACAAAGACTATAACAAGACTTACCTAACACTATAGGTAATAAACTGCATTTCTAAAAAAGTAAAAACTGTAAATATTGTCATAAATAAAGTCTTGTTACAATGCAAGTTGTAATGTGTGGCCCTTCACATTTTATGTGGTTTAAATGTGGCCCCCTTGGCATCTGAACTTGAGTACCCCTGATATAGACAATAATAAATAATAAGTTAAATGGTGACTATGAATAGTACAATAATTTAACAGCATAGCTGTAATAGATTGATCATTGCAAGTGGTATAATATTACAATAATAATAAGAACAGCAAATAAAATGTAATATCAATTGCACAATAATATAGACCATATAAAAAAAGTAAACATTATAATATTGATCATTAAACTGACATTTAACAAAAATTGTCATTTTATTCTACAGTATATACTGTAGGCCTACATACAGTGAAGAGAATATAGGGCTGGGCGATAAAATGATAACGATATGTATCAGCGATGAGACACGTGATCGATATCAATAAAAAATGTGTTCGATATAACGTTCTATATTTTTTTTCTTCGCCGGAAGAAATCACAGGTTGCGAAGCAAGTTTGGTTGCATTAACAAAGGCACGCACTCTCTGGTAACCTAGCGACGTGGGGAGTGACGCGCTAACAGGCAATCATGTAACGTGTCAGTTTGATTGCGCCATTTCGATGTCTCGTCACTCGTGCTGCTGGATTCCTCTTCAGTAACCGGCGATTGATAAACAGAAAATGAGTGCCCTTCATCTGCATGCCGTGCAGGCTAGAATTTTGAGACATTATTGGATAAATTCGCTCTATTCGCGATTGATGTGAACACAGCATAATGAACAGGCTGCGATGTCAAGATTGTAATGCTGGAGTCAGCTGGAGTATGCACGCGAGAGAGTAAGCACGTGCGCGATCTAACTTTGTGTGTGTGTGTGTGTGTGAGAGATAGAGACAGACACGCGACGCGAGTGCGATCAAACAGTGGAGACATAAAAACATACGCTGTCATTTTGTTAATACAGGACATCATTCAGTCTGCAAAGTGTTAACTTATAATTGTGTAGGCCTATACTCGCAATAAAACAATTGTGCTTTTGTCGCACTGTACTTCTTGTCAAACTGTGACCTACAACTGTCACACACACTGTTTTAAAAGAAAATTATATCCAACCCCTTTTCTAAAACAGTCTGTGTGTTCCATCTTTTGGACAGTCACAAAAATAGTCTGACAGTCATCATCAAACCGCATTGGTTTCCATTTCTTGTCCTCAAAACAGAGCACTAATCTGTTTATTTTTAAGTTACACATTAAAAAGAGAATACAATGTGTTGGTAGTATTTTTTTATACAGAAATCTATTTATAATTCTGATGAGAATAACGGGTTAATTCAAATTAAGGAAAACAAATATATTGGTCTGAAATAGCTAATTAGTTTTAAATTAATTCAGGTACAATTACAAAACATATCTCAAGGTCTTTTTATTAATTTAATAAACTAATTACATAAAACCATTATCAGTGCACTATAGATAAACTGGATCCTATATAGATATAGGTCCTTATTTTAAATGGGTCATAAAAAATTCAATAATTATCGATATTGACCGATATGAAACACTGATATCGTGATAAAGTTTTCAGCCATATCGCCCAGCCCTAAGAGAATATATATATATATATATATATATATATATATATATATATATATATATATATATATATATATATATATATATATATATATAAATAATTTATATATTTTAAAATAGTTCTACATAGGCTAAATAAAATAAAATGTCCCAACCCTATCCCTTTTTAGTGAGACCAAAGATTGCCCGTTAGATATACACAAGACGAATTATATCTCAAGTTTAACCACTTGAGACATTAGAACCAGCGGCAAACGTCATAAGCACTCGCCCAGGTAAGGCTTTTCCAGGTGGGGAACTTGAGCGCTGAGCGCCCGGTGAAAGACCCACTCCGAAAGCGTTAGATAAAATTTTTAAATAGGCACTATATTTATAAATAAACCACAGATTTGAGGTTTAGACAACAACAATGTTGACTGAAAAACTATTAAAACTACATTTCATGACACAATAACAGTAGAATTTTTAAATTTCACGGCCTTTCTCCTCTGAACGTTACCACATATATCATGACCAAATACAACCAGAAACAAATGTTTAGTCTTGCTTGTGAAAGATAATTCCTCGAGACCTGTTTTCAATTGTGTGGTGAATTGTACAGCCCCAAGCAGAACACAAAACAGACATTTTTCTCTATTCTCATTATGAGAAGTATGAGAGTTAACCTCTGCAATATGGCGGCGTCGTTCGACGTACACTCTTGACATCCCAGCCCAGACAACCCTGTCACAGTCATTAACAGAGCTATACAGTGTTGTAAGAGGGATTTAGAGAGGATTTAGAATGCATAAGCTTAACCTCAACACCCAACGCTCTGGCCTCATATTAGCGAGGATTGGTGCTCATCTAAGGCCTGTGAATTTATGCCACAGGCAGTGTAATATAAGCGATTTTCTCCAAATATCTTTTAACTGATCTGTTCGTGCTTTTACTCACAGTTTGTCCAACAAATACTTCGGTTTTTTCTAAGCAGATTGACATTCTGGGATTGAAGGACCAACCAATAGCAAAAATATGTTTGAAAAATTACACATTAGCACGCTGCTGCCTGTAAAGCTCCCCACTTCCCTAGTCTCTCTCAGGGATTCTAATCCAGCATTTAAAATTCACAGCCATTCATTGTGATCCCAACAGAAAGAGAGCCGGGTGGAGGTGTGAGAGGCAGCCAGGCCCAGCAGAACAAATGAAGCTGGAGCCACTGAGAAAAACCAGCAAAGGCTGCGGGGAATACGCTGTGTGTGAGCATAGCAAAAACATCTCATCAGACTCTCCTGCAACAGCCGTGCTTATTATACGCTCTCGCAAGCCTGTTAATTCAGAATTTATGCTATTTTTTTTTCCAAAAACTACTGCCATGGGGACACTTAACATTTACAAATTAGGGACCCAAGTTTGCTACGTGATCACTTGTAATCTGATTACACATGTATTGCATTTACAAAACAGCCTACATCTATTAGAAAGTTTGGATCCTCACATTACACTGAAAAAAATGGATACACTGATATATTGTCATATCACTATCGGCTGATAAATGTAGCTTTTTATTATTTGCAATCAGTTCGAAAAGTGAATTAGGCAAATAGATTTGCTGTATATTTACTCATTTATAGTACAGTAAATGATGGATAAATTATAATGGGACCACATATTATTTATATCTGCCTAACAATTGTTAATCACAAATGAAATCAAATGTATTTGGGAGAATAAAAAATAGTTTTATTAGTTTAACATTCAACAGGACATGGAATTTGGTATTTTTGAGGAATCTAGATTTTTAACTTGAGATTTTTATAGAATCAGGGAGAAAAAAATCAGTCACAGACATTGACATTAAGTTATACTAGCTCAGTGTTTTACTGCATCATCAAATCATATTCATTGTGTCACGGTTATGGACTCTTATTTATTTATTTAGTTTTTTTGTTGTTTTGTTTTTTGTGTTTGTTTTTTTTAGTTCCGGATTATTAAATACTAGGGGTGTAACGGTACACAAAAAAATCACGGTTCGGTACATATCTCGGTTTTCAAGTCACGGTTCGGTACGTTTTCGATACAGCAAAAAAAAAATGCCAGAGAAATTTCCTATTTGTTTAAAGAAAAAATATTTTTAAATAAGTGTGAGTTTTACTAATCTTGAAACTTTCATGTTTATAAATGGAGGTCATCCATAATGTTTTGGTCATCACATTAAAAATAACATTTAAATATATATTTATTTATACAATATTTGAATTTTGAAGTGCTGGAAAAAGATGTGTGAAGTACTTGAAAGCATTTCACCATTCCATCCAAACTGGTTCCAGTTAGTGTCACTATATTAAATCCATGGTGAATGTTGCTGGTCTGTGGATGCAATGAGTTCATTCACGGCACAATGTTTCTCCTGGTTTCCATGACAGCGCTGTTTGATCTAATAGAGATCTACAGATAATAACTGAGAAATGTGAATGCATCTAACTAGATCTCGCAGCGATGTTATTACCTCAGTGACGAATTCAAATGTTTTCTTTACCGGATCTCTTAGCGCGGTGTGGTGACAGTGTTGCTTGATCAGAGATCGGCTCGCGCTGCACAGATGTTGCTGGTCCGAACTGATAAACGATCCGTGAAGCACATAATGAGTAGCGCAGTTTCGTTCTGCTTTCATTACGCTTGCCATTTGATGTTGCGCAACGTTATGTTGGCCGCGCCCAGCACGAATTTTGCCGGCAGGAAAAATGGTCCAAGCAACCGTTCGGTTTGTATGCGTACCGAACCAGAAGCCTGGAACCAAACGGTTTAATACGAATACATGTACCGTTACACCCCTATTAAATACTGTTTATTAATCCTTAGTAAAGTTACATTTTAGAGTTATATAGTTTAAAACAGAGAGCTATGTTCTTTTCTTTCGTTGTTTGATTAAAGGGATAGTTCACTTTGAAATTAATTTTTGATATGTTTTAGCTCACCTCTAGGTGTCTTTGTTTCCACTGTATTTTCAATTTTGACATTTTTCAGTCAAACCGTTGTTGTCTATAAATATAAATATATAGTCTATAAATACTGTTGTTTTCTCACAAAAAACGCTCGTTTCGTGTCATAGGCCATCAATGTGTACTTACATTTACGACTCATTAAATCATCTTTAATTTTGACTTCTCTGTGCATGCTTTTTGGTGGACCCCCTTAGCCTCCAGTGTATGACAAAACGGTTTGACTGAAAAATGTCAAAATTGAAAATACTGTGAAAACAAAGACACCTACATCTTGGAATGCACTTGAGGTAAGCTAAAACATATCAAAAATTAATTTCAAAGTGAACTATCCCTTAAACATTAAAACAGATAGCAGTGCATCGGGAAAATTAGGCTGCTGCCACTTTAAGAGCTGTACAGATCCAGTATTCTGAAACAAACAGGCATTTGATTTCTTACTTTTTACATTCACTTAAGTCATATAAAACTACTATGTTTCTCGCCAAGATGAGCATTTTGATATAATTGTGTGTTAATTGAGTTCTCTTTCACATCTTGTGTTTGAGTTTAAATTCAATACTAGGAAATAAAATTCCTTGGGGTAGTTATTGATACTACATTAAGCTGGAAAGTAGTTATTGATAGTAAATTAAGCTTGCTTTCGTAAAAGAAGATAAATGATCAGTAAATGGCGCAACAATTTTTATTAATTTTTTTTTTGGGTGAACAATTCCTTCAACAATTCAGTCAGTTACTTCAGTGAAGGCAGATGTCATTCTCAGCGTTTATGATATAGCCATCAGAGGATGGGTACATGGTGGCCATAAAGGGATAGGCATGGTCAGAAACAATGCTCAGGTAAGCTGTGGCATTTAAACAATGCCCAATTGGCACTAAGGGGCCTAAAGCCACCTTTATACCACCACCACCACCAGCCTGCACAGTGGTAACAAGGCATGATGGATCCATGTTCTCATTCAGTTTACGCCAAATTCTGACTCTACCATCTGACTGTCTCAACAGAAATCGAGACTCATCAGACCAGGCAACATTTTTCCAGTATTCAACTGTCCAATTTTGGTGAGCTCTTGCAAATTGTAGCCTCTTTTTCCTATTTGTAGTTATTGATAGTAAATTAAGCTAGAAAGTAGTTATTGATGGTCAATTAAGCTTGCTTTCGTTAAAGAAGATAAATGATCAGTAAATGGCGTAACAATATTTATTTAATTTTTTTTGGGTGAACAATTCCTTTAAGGAGTATATATATATTCATTTAAATGTACTGCTATACACATAAAAGTGCAATAACATGTGGTTTGCAAAAACTTTAAACAAATAAGGTGCTTTATACCAGCAGAATTCTCTTTTACACAGTAGCAATAAAATATTTATTCCAAATCTCAACTTAAACATTAATGTAATCAAATCAAATATTAAAACAAAGCTATTTGGCACAGGGGATTACCTTTTATCTAGTTAAAACGAGTCCAGTTTTCTTTTCTTTTTCTCAACAGGTCTCTTTTATCAGGGAGAAGCAGAAAGAGTCAGATGTAGTCAGAGGTCATGACCACTACAGATATAAGTCGACCTACGTTACTTCTCTGATAGTAGCTTAGGTTTGGTCATGGCATGGTTTCCCACGTACTCTAAGATTAGGCTACATTAAACAGAGGTAAAGCCCATTATAATTCTGCATCGAATTTATGCCGTAGGCTGTGTGTAGCGCGCGTACCCTGGCGTGCACCTCTCCAAAAATGTAACAACGCGTACCTCAAGCGCTGTGATTGCTAGAATCGCTCCCCGGGTTTCACATGCTCCCATAATTGCGCGTCGAACGCGGACAACGACGCAGAAGTATGAATGAAAACCAAAGAGGCTCCGGCGTAGGTCTGACGCAGAAATATAAGTCAGCATTTCGTTCCTGTGAAACTGTTGCAGTCAAGCTCGCCTCACGCACGCGCCCGCCCGCCTGTTGCCGTCCAACTTTTTGTTCACGACGCGCAGCCAACACAAATCATTGGAAGAGAGACTGATCCTCGGTTCGCTGTTTGTGAGTTTCCAGAATCTAAATAGTTTTCAGGACATCAACAGAAGGGGATTCACATGGTAATGAAGGGAATAATCACCCCTGCTAAACTAAACAACTAAACACAGGCCTATCAGGTAAAGTTATATCATTTTAATTTAAGTTAAAAGGCTACAGCTGCGTAGCGCACAGAAGCCGCTACTATCCGCGCCTGTCATTCACTCTTCTCGCAGAGTGCTGCCTGTCTCCCTTTCTATTCACCTGAGAGAACCTGTCAAAGCCTCTCTCCACTGCTTGTTTGGGTGGTTTGCTGGCTGACCAACATCCCACCCCTCCTGTGATCCATGGTTTGACTGTAGGCCTGTTATTCAGAACCAGTGAGCAACAGACTTTAAAAAAATATATATAAAAAAACTGTTAACGTGCGTTAAAAAAATTATCGGCATTAATTAATACATGCGTTAACGCGATAATAACGCGTTAACTGCCCAGCCCTAATATATATATATATATATATATATTGCAGATTTTTAACTCAGTGTAAACAGATATGAAAGCAGAATCAATGTCAGTTACTTCAGTGAAGGCAGATGTCATTCTCAGCGTTTATCCTCCAGTTATTGCTTCAATTCTAGTGCACCATGTTGTCATCAACTCAACTGCCTACAGCAGTTAACTGATGGTTCCACACACAAACTGTTCAGACAGAAGGGCTTGCATTTACATTAGGGCCAGACTGAAATTGGGAACAAAACTAAATAGAACCTTGTGAGACTTCAGGGTGGTTAAACAAGGCGATGAAATACATATTAGTGTTTGTCATTTTCAGGTTTAAATTGCAGCCTGGAAATCGTTTTGTGCCGCACTTATATAACTAACAGATAGGATTGGTGATGTTACAATCAAACAAGATATTACCTAGTCCATAATAACACCCAGGTGCTGCTGAAACCACAGAGTTCAGGCAAACGGAGGTCCTGATTTTAAATGGAAAGCAGCTCTGATCTGTTTCCATTCTTTATACTCCATATACTTCCTAAGTAACCTGACTGTCCTGAATTGAATAAGCCAGCATTCTGTTTTACAGAAATAAACACTACTGTTGCAATTTACCAAAGGTGATCCACTTCACATATTTACACATGGCAAATAGTATTCACCAGCACAATATAAACCAGGTCTGTCGTGTAACATGTTTCTATAACCTAGGTAAAATACAGCTGTGGTTCTCATAGGATTTTTTTGTTTTTTTGTTGTTTTTTTCTTATGTTCAAGGCATTTATTTGATTAAAAAAAAAAAAAACAGAAATACAGTGAAATATTATGACAATATTTTCTTTTCTGATTTCTATTTTAATACATTTTGAAATATTCCTGTGATGGCAATGCTGAATTTTCAGCATTCATTTTCATTACTCCAGTCTTTAATGTCACATTATCCTTCAGAAATCATTATAATATTCTGATTTGGTGCTGATGAATATGGGGGAAAAACATTTGTTTTAAATATAAATATCTTGTAATATTCTATGTATTTACTGTCATTTTTTATCAATTTTATGTGACTTTGCTGAATTAAGGTATTAATTTATTAAAAACAATTAATTGACCATACTCATACATCAGCAATAATAATATGATATTCACTTTTCTAACTTTAGTTAGTGTTAAATGTTGCTGTTTGAGCAAAAATGACATCATCATAGTTCCAACACTCAAAGTCCAAACATACCTGCAAACTCCCCAGCGCAAAAAAGGTGACAGTGGGCCGGCCGTGGGGGGAGGGGGGGCGCAGGGGGGGTTGTGTTGGTGGGCGGGGAGGGGGGTGGCGGGGGGTGTCAGAAATATATAAGCCATTTTTATAAATGTCTTAAGCCTTGTATGTTTTAAATACGTTTTATTAATAAAGGCATAAAACCAGTTTATTTATAGTGCACTGATAATAGTTTCATATAATTAGTTCATTAATTAAACTAATAAAAAGACAAAAGAGTTTGAGATATGTTTGGCAATTTTACCTGAATTAATTTAAAGTTAATTTGCTATATTTCAGATCAATATATTTGTTTTCCTTCATTTTAATTAACCCTAACTGTATTCTCATCAGAATTATCAATAATTCCCTATAAAATAATACTACAAACACTTGAAAATAAACAGATTAGTGCTCTGTTTTGAGAACAAGAAATGAAAACCAATGGAACTCTGTAACGGCCACTTAGTGTTCAGTAGTGTTCATGACATGTTGATATGCCTTTAAGATGACTTCTTCTATGGCGTTCGTTATTGTATGCGTGATGTTGTTATGTGAGCACGCGCACGCTCAGTGAGAGTGAGAATGCTCGCGCAAAGAGGAAGAGATGACGATCTATCGCGGGCTGTTTTATTATAATGCGTTTACTTCCACTTTGATTTGTAGCGTTTTACAGAGTGTTTTCTTCAACCTGTTAACAACCGCTCTTTCGACATGTATGTAAAGAGTGTGCTTTACTGAAAGAAAGCAACTATAAAAGGACTCGTGGAACTACCAGTTCGTTTGCACTGTCTTTCCTATTCTTCATCTGGGCAGACGTTACAACACACGGACTGCTTCAAACAGGGGTTGGATACATATGTTTTGCTCTTAAAACTGTTTTAATGCACGTATAGACCTACACAAATATAAGTAAACACTCTGCAGACTGAACGTTGTCCTGTATGAACAAAATGACGGATGTTTTTATGTCTCCACTGTTCGATCGCGCCCTCGTCTCTGCTCACCTACTTTTAGTGTGTCTGTGCACAGCTGCTATAACACACACAGACTCTTGAAACCCGCCCTCTGCAGCAGATCATTTGCATTTAAAGGGCCATACACAAAACGGTGCGTTTCCCTCCGCTCCGCCTGCGTGCATGTTGTTCAAGTAAACGCAGTCTTTTCAGCTGGTCATTATAAATCGCTATTTTTCTGCAGTAAACTAGTGAATTTTCCCAAGATATATTCAGAGATGATACACAAGATGTTATAGAATAATAATTTAATAAAAAACTAATTTTTACAAAAAAACTGACATTCAGTCTATTTTTAGACTTTACTGAAAACGTTCCAGCGCGACATCCGACGGGTTTTCCCAAATCGCATCACATATATAGAAATCTTTTATAATGTTGTAAAAGTACTTACCGTCACTTTTGATAAATTTTATGTGACCTTGAATTAAAGTATTAATTTATAAGAAAAATTAAAAAACTGACCACAAAGTGTTTTTTCAAAGTGGTTTTGTGGCACAAATATTTTAAATATACGGTATATACACCATAATAATAATAATTTATTTAAATCTTATTTTACATGTTCTATTTTGAATAATAAAAAGTGTAAACAGTAAAAGTTATACATACTATAGCCCATAAAATCAGCAGTCATAAAACGGTAACAAAACCTTGGCCTGAAAACATTGAGAACCACTGGTGTGTGTGTGCATGTGTGTGTGTGTGTGTGTGTGTGTGTGTTTATGAGCACAAGGATAATTTCAACATCAGTTTCTCAGCAGGATGTTCTGAATTTGGAAGCATTACAGGATTATAAATGAGCATTTTGGGATAATCTCACTCAGAGTTATTCCTGCTCACATTAGTAATAATATATAAACATTATTTAATGTCCCTCTATGTAAGTACATACAGGCCAAACCCATTTGAATCACACAACTTAAAACATACACTCACTTAAAGGATTATTAGGAAGAACATACTAATACTGTGTTTGACCCCCTTTCGCCTTCAGAACTGCCTGAGTTCTATGTAGAAAGCATTCTTTAGAAATGTTGACTCATATTGATAGGTCTTGCAGTTGATGGAGATTTGTGGGATGCACATCCAGGGCATGAAGTTGCTCTATTGGGTTGATATCTGGTGACTGTGGGGCCATTTTAGTACAGTGAACTCATTGTCATGTTCAAAAATCCAATTTGAAAGGATTCAAGCTTTGTGACATGATGCATTATCCTGCTGGATATAGCCATCAGAGGATGGGTACATGGTGGCCACAAAGGGATAGGCATGGTCAGAAACAATGCTCAGGTAAGCTGTGGCATTTAAACAATGCCCAATTGGCACTAAGGGGCCTAAAGCCACCTTTATACCACCACCACCAGCCTGCACAGTGGTAACAAGGCATGATGGATCCATGTTCTCATTCAGTTTACACCAAATTCTGACTCTACCATCTGACTGTCTCAACAGAAATCGAGACTTATCAGACCAGGCAACATTTTTCCAGTATTCAACTGTCCAATTTTGGTGAGCTCTTGCAAATTGTAGCCTCTTTTTCCTATTTGTAGTGGAGATGAGTGGTAACCGGTGGGGTCTTCTACTGTTGTAGCCCATCCGCCTCAAGGTTGTGCCTGTTGTGGCTTCACAAATGCTTTGCTGCATACCTCGCTTGTAACGAGTAGTTATTTCAGTCAAAGTTGCTCTCGAGCATCAACCAGGCATATTCGCCCACAGGACTGCCGCATACTGGATGTTTTTTTCCCTTTTCACATCATTCTTTGTAAACCCTAGAAATGGTTGAGTGTGAAAATCCCAGTAACTGAGCAGATTTTTAAATACTCAGACCGGCCAGTCTGGCACCAACAACCATGCCATGCTCAAAATTGCTTAAATCACCTTTTTTTCCCATTTTGACATTCAGTTTGGAGATCAGGAGATTGTCTTGACCAGGACCACACTCCTAAATGCATTGAAGCAACTGCCATGTGATTGGTTGATTAGATAATTGCAATAATGAGAATTTGAACAGGTGTTCCTAATAATCCTTTATGTGAGTGTAAGTTCACAGGAATAACTCCAGTAAACTAGTCCCTATCTCATTGTGCACTTCTATGTTAATCAGATTTAGATAAAGGAGCACTTGTTTTAAATGCCCTTGACAAATACAATGTAACAAGATGTAGGCTTATGTTGCACTGATCATTGAGTAGATGCTATTGGACATTAGTAAAGGTGCTATGCTAGTCAAAAAAACAAAACAAATCAATCACATGAGTTATGACGCTTCCATGGGTAGCACTCAAGACAGACTCTTGAGAGATGGTTAGACTGCAAACTCTGCTTATTGGCAGTCCAGGGCATGAGCCTAATCTGATGCTATCTGCCAAAACTTTGCTTAAAGGCGTACAATATAAGAGCATCAGCATCTGTCAGATCAATTTACTGGTTCAATGAGTAGATTACTACAAACACTTACAGGCAGAAAATACGGCAGTGCTGGTCCAATGCAGCCTCCGAGCATAAATAATACAAGGGAACACTATTGACAAGATTTAAATCAAACCACTGAAGCCAAAATAATAAGCTGTTTTATCTCAAACTGAAACTGTCCGTTGAGTGTACACACTTCTTCGGTCTACACAATCTGACTGTCAATTTCCCTGCGCTTTAGATCAATGTACATAAAAGTTTTATGAATTTGTGGATTTTATAATTATTATTACTATTATTATTACTATTTTTATTATTGTGAAGGCCAACATATAATTTATTATGATATATGACAACACAAATAATATTCAGGAGTCAACAGAATAGTACAGAGTAGTTGTATGGAGCACATCCCAACAAAATGGGAGTGTAGTGATGTGCAGAGTATTGATAGGCATATATCGTGAACAATTAGTTTATTTTAAACTAATATTTTATGACTTAGGTATAATGTGTTAACTGAGAGCAATTTGCTCATTTTTAGGGCCCTATAATTTCTGCGATCACGGAATAAAAAGCACACTCTTTTTACAACTAAAATAACAGTAAAGGGTAAAAAAAATTCATTCCCAAAAATTAAAACAGAAAAAACGGAATTTGCAAAAATTAAAACGGAAAAAAACGGAATTTGGGGAAAAAATAAAATGGAATTTGGGAAAAAATAAAACGGATTTTATAGGGCCCTAAATTTTGTGTTGGCCGTGCATGTGCATTTGCCAAACCTCCTTTTGTTTGTTAACAAAGCCAAAGTTTTGCCAAGACCTGCTTGACAATTTCCGTTATCAGGACGGTCCGCGCTCATCGTCTGCGTGCAGCGTAATTTTTGTGTCCATGCAGACAGTACAAGTACAACAGCACAAGTGCAAGGTGAATGTTGAGACATAAGAGTCCACAAGGTGGCAATAAGAGTCCACAAGCAGCCATAATCACTCTGTAGCCCAAGACTGGTTGCCCACTGAAGCTAAGCAGGGCTAAGCCTGGTTAGTACCTGGATGGGAGACCTTCTGAGAAAACCAGGTTGCTGCTGGAAGAGGTGTTAAGTGAGGCCAGCAGGGGGTGCTATCCCTGTGGTCTGTGTGGGTCCTAACACCCCAGTATAGTGATGGGGACACTAAACTGTCAGAAATAGCACCGTCCTTCGGATGAGAACGTTAAACCGAGGCCCTGACTCTCTGTGGTCACAAAAATCCCAGGATGTCTTTCGAAAGAGTAGGGGTGTAACCCCGGCATCCTGGCCAAATTTGCCCCTTGGCCGCTGTCCATCATCTGGCCACCTAATCATCCCATATATACTCATTGGCTTCATCACTGTCTCCTCTCCACCAGTAGCTGGTGTGTGGTGAGCGTTCTGGCGCACAATATGGCTGCCGTTCGCATCATCCAAGTGGATGCTGCACATTGGTGGTGGTTGAGGAGATTCCCCCTTCTATGTAAAGCGCTTTGAGTGTCTAGAAAACCGCTATATAAATGTAATGAATTATTATTATTATTATTAATACACAGTGATTTATTGTGCAGTAGTCGAAGAAGGGAAGATCGGATCAGTTGACTGACTTAGATCTTTGAATCACACTCAGCAAAATGAACATCAAATGAACAACATCAAAGAGCCAAGTCAGTAAAATGACTCACTAGTGCAGAGCTCTTTAACAAGCGGAAGTACTATATAAGTCCAGTAAATTAAGAATATAAACAATTAAAACATTGTATTTATAAACATAGAGATGAAACAGGATCAACAAAGTACATTGAGCAAGGACTCGAATTAGGGTCACTGGAGGCGCAAGCTGTGCTGTAGGTCTTTGTCAGAAGGCTTCCCACAAGGTTATTGCTACAGCAAGGATGCATTAAATTGATTAAACGTGACAGTGAATACTTTTACAATGTTACAAAAGTATATATTATTTTTATTCTTTTTGACTTTCTATTTCTCAAGGAATACTGAAAAAAATGCATCACAGTTTCCATAAAGATATTAAGGAAAACAATTGGTTTCAATATTAGGTGCGTTTCCATTAAAGATTTACGCAAAACGTTTGCGATTTATTCCGAAATGTCGACAAAAAGCCATTGCGAAATGACAGCATTTCCATGCTGTCATTTCCACCGAATGTTATGCGATGCGACTAAGACGTGATTTTTTTCCTCTTGCGATAAGTCATTCCAAAAATCACGGCAACAAAAATCACAATCTGACATTCAATGAAAAGGAAATGGAATTTAAAGGTTCTAAATGTAACTTTTTTAATAAAATGAATCCTTTTTTTATTGCCTGTGTTTGAAGGGGTTGTAATCACACATTGCAATGATCCACTTTTCGGGTTTTGCTATTACCTCTGAAGGCCAATATTCATATTTATATGTGAGGTCTCCGGGTCGGATTCCCTGTGAAATCCATCAGTGACGTGCGTGCGCGCTCCCAAGCCTCTCTATCCTACAGTCTATGCGACCCATAGACAGTAAAAGAAATGGACACAATAACCCCGTTGATTTCAACATGCGACCAATGGCACTTCAGCTGACGACACGGAGTCTGATAACTCCCCAAAACATCCTGCCTCCAGCACAACACAGACTCCAACACAAACTCCACAAAAATATAATAAACAAAAAAGTTTTATCTGCTGAAGCTCGTCAGGCAAAACGTGAATCTGATCGACTCCGGACGCAAACGCGGATCAACATCGGCAACATATTAGTAGGCTACAACATATTAGTAAACTCAGTGAAATAGCAAGGTAAACTACATGAAACATGACATGAATCCACTACTATCATATTGTTTATAATACACATTTCCAGACACGTTTAGTACAGTAATGTCACTTCCTACGATCTTACTGATACACTGAAACTGTTCAGTTTAGTTCACTAACCGTTTTCGTTATCATATTATAGGTTACATTCACCTATGTTGACATTGCTGATTGTGAAAGATACACGAATAGTTAGAGAAATGGCTTATGCTATAACATCATATGCCGGCTAGACTAAATGCAGTTTACTGTAACATTATCATGGACAAGCACAGAGCATTAGTTTAACGTCAAGCTGATAAAAGTAGGCTATTATTGTACCTGCAGTAGGAGTTTACATTAGTTTCCAGCATGTTGTGTGATTAGTTCGCCGTTGTGTTGAAAGTCTCCGTGTGGCTGGTAGCGAATGCTCGCTCTTGATATCTAGCACGCACACGGGCACGAGCGCTCTTGTTGCATTCTGAAACATCACCGCCAGAGGCCGCTAAAAACTCCATAGAGTACCTTTAACTGTGTGCCAGTCAATTTATCAATTTATCAGAGCTGCAAGACATATCGAACACTGTGAGTGCATGGTAAAATGAGGAATGGTGAGAGAACATTGTGCTTGATACATTTTTCATATTCAAACCAAACTTTGGTCTTAGGCCCAACAAATATTTAAATTCTGTCTGGCTAGTGCGCTTCCCATAATGTTTACACATTGTGTCAGTGGGTGGTGACCAGGTGGTCTTTTATGGTTGTTCGAATACATTCAACCACATAAGTGTCTACACTACGAAAGAAATCCAGCACTTTTATCATGAAAAGATGCGCTTTGATGGACTTCCACAGACATGCAGCCATTCATTCCCATTTCCAAGCTTGGAAGACCCAGGACATTTTTTAATATAACTCTTATTGTATTTGTCCGAAAGAAGAATGTAATATACACCTAGGATGGCTTTAGGGTGAGTAAATCATGGGCTAATTTTAATTTTTGGGTGAACAATCCCTTTAAGCTTTGTACCCATCTTCTGCACTATTCTAGGCTTCCTTTCCTTGGGTTTTCTTATTCTATTATTCTCCTGCCACTCTCTTTTCTTCCTTTCCTCAAATCCCTCGCTGTCCATTTAACACCTGTCCTTCCCACAGCTCCAATTCTTCTGTATTTATTATGTTCCTGTGCTGCAGATACTACCTGTTGTGGCCTCTTCTCTCTTTTTCACCCCCCACCCACTCACACACACATAGACACTGGCAGGTAGTACCATGCCTTTTCATTTCCACAGGCATGTGATTAGATTTACCGTAGTCCTCAGGGACTTGTCCACTGTATTGCTGACTGTAATTCAATCAAACTCAGTCGGAGCCACCTCGATTGTGGGGCTGCCGTGCTCCGCAGCGCAGCCTGAGGGTGAAATCAACAGCATTTCACCAGAACAAGCAAAAGAGTATGCGGTTGATGTGATTCAAAAATAGGCTGTTTGATGCAAACAGAGATTTATCAAGTGAAATGGACACTATTGTGAAACATTGAGGAGTTATGCCTAACATAGGCATGCGTTTGTATGTGACAGGAAACAAGCACTAGAAATGATCACAAATACATAAAACATTTGGTTTTGTCTTCTGTCTACATATGAAGAGTTCAGATGCAAAAGCCTCTAAATGCCATTTGAGAATTTACTTCTTAAATTGACCATTTTTTATCAAGCTTGTATTTCAAATGATTTCAAAATTTCAAATGGCACTTAGAGGCTTTTGCATCTGAACTCTTCATATGCATTTCAGGCTGATGAAAGTGTCCGTTTAGGTGTCCATTGTAGTTTGAGAGCTTGAAAAATAGGGCTGTCAAGTTGTGTCATACGTGTGATTCAAAATAAAAATAACATTGTAAAAAAAGTGTTGACAAAATTATAATTAAATTATTCAATAGCATTTGTATATTTTAGCAAGGTCAAATTTTATTATTGTAGCTTTTAATAGTTTATAAGGTGTTAGACTGACTAAATTATCCAAGACTTCAGAGCAAAAACACAGATAAATAGTACAATTTGTGCAACTTGGCTCAGTATAGCTCATCGAGTTCTCCCCTCTGCATTATATCCCTGGTGGGAGTCTCTTTTACAGATAAACATTCACTGTTCCCTCTCTTACCACAAGCTCATTTCATTCAGCCAGATAAGTTTGCTTCTATTAAATGCAAACCACAATGGCATGCTTGCGGGGAAGGACATGGGTTTGCCAATAATTAATAAAACGTTTGTAGAGTGCTCAGGGGGCCGGTAAAAGTGTGAGAGACTTAAAATTACAGTTAGAGGTCGAATAACACATTATGCAAAAAAGTGTACAATCAAAATAGCATAAAAATGTGATATGCATATGAGATACTACGTAAATTATCCTGTATGCAATACCATCCCATGGTGGTGTAAACAATGATAGACACTGAACAACTGTCAAAATTACAATTAGCTGATTTCTTTTTCATAATGTTTTCACTCAATAAATCAAAATTGACCCTATTTGCTTTCTGAATGCACATTCCTGGTCTTATCGAGAATGATTAATTGGGGCATGTATGCTTCTTAATCTTAAATCAAAATGTAATGTAAGTGTAAACCTGTTCCTTGGAATGAGTTGTGACATCACTTAGGCATTGTGGCTATTGGACAATGTGTACCTTTAGCCAAACAGCTATTTTAACAATTTAGTTTGTTTTAGTAGACCCACATTCAGGTCTTGTTCCCTTTTGGTAACACCTACTTTCAATGTCTGACGAAATGTACACAATTTTTAACTTTATTTTGTCATTGGGCTAGTATCCTCTTATTTACCCTCATATTATCCTCATATTTAAAGTTAAATATGAATACTTTAACCGTACGTTCACACCGCCGCCGACTTGAGCTTCCAAAGCGGCCGGAAGTCATTCATTTTCAATGGAAGCTGGCTTCTCTCAGCTGCAAGGAGCTTAAAATTCCTCGGCGTTGCGTTTTGGGCGTTTTGAGCATTTTGAGCGCCAATCAGAAAGTTGAAAGAAGCTCAACTTTATGGCAATGAGCTGTGACGTGGTTCAGCAGCAAGGAGCGGCAAACGCCAGCAACCAATGGGAATATAGACGTCCTTCCCGCTGGCTGATTCCGGAGAAATACACAATGTAAACTTTCGTTCCTACCAAAACATTAGGTCCGAGAAAAGGAAGAAGAGCTAATAATCGCGTTGCTGTGATTCCTGCTGGTTTGGTATCATTTATGACATGATGTTGTTTGCTTATAGGGACTGCATGAGCCCAACTTTTATTTGAGATATTTAGGAACGCTCGTTTTAAAGCGGGAATGCAGTTAATTTGCTCACGGTGACTCCGATTTGACCGCAAATAATAATAACAATAGCTAACTATTTCTTCCCGACCAAATGCGACCAAAACGGTTATAAAAATGCTGTAATTAAAAAGGTTTCTTCAATGTATTGCTTGTTTTTTTGTTTATTACATTTTATGTTGTGACTTCTTTTCTCCCTGCAACGTCAGAGCGTCCAAAGCATCAACAAACTTCCCTGTGCTTTTTGACAAGCGTCTTTGACAGAGAGCACAGAGCTTCTTTGACGCTCAAGTCGGTGGCAGTGTGAACGTACAGTAAGAATTAACAATTGTCACCCTTACTAATATGTACCCTTAAGAAAACGTCTTGGGTTACCTGTGTAATCCATGTTCTCTAAATAGGGAATGAGACACTGTGTAGCAATGACAAAATGGGAAACACCCTTGGGCTGTGCAGATTCCACCTCAACCCATAAAGGGTCTCAACCCATATAGAATCATGCCAATTCATTGACTGATGGCGCGGATGCCTCCTGAGCTTCGCTACATCATTCACTCTCAATAAAGTGAACGCACCATCTGCTTCTCAGATTTTCCACCGAAGAAGCCCCCGACAGCAAGAGGGACTTGGCAGCGAACATCAGCGTCTCAGAGAACATGGGTTACATGGGTAACCCAAGATGTCTCTTTAAAAGCTTCACTCAACCCTGCATAGAAAATTAGGCTCATTTACAGAAAGAGACTGCAGATTGAACTGACATTTGGAGTCAGCTCCTGACCGGATTCTGACTCTCAAGGTCATGTATTTGTTAGCATTAGCCTCTCTCAAACGTGGGGAGAGAGGCTAATGCTGACAAATACATGACCTTGAGAAGTCTGAATCCGGTCAAGCTGATTCAAATGTTGAAAGGAGGTTCTAATAACCCCTTTAATACAACCAATAAATCCCAGGTGGGGACACTAACAGGACACACAGACCTCCAGCTTGTAACTCCATGCATAAATAAAGAGACCAGATGGTGCCTACCTAAGGGGATCTCATCTCAGGGGCCACAAACTTATCCTGCAGGAATTCCAGTACTGAACCAACTGGGCAGCTGACTGGGTTCACAGCACAAGTCGTATACCAAGATTCAAAGACCTTACACCTAGAAAATAACAGCTGTCTAGTAGAAGGCGCACAAGCCTTATTAATGGTCTCCTTATTAATGGACATTAGCAACTGCCCCTCACTGGCCACACCCACAGACTCCATATCTTGAGTCGAGCAACAGATCTCTCCTTATTGGGATTTCACACTGGGATCCGTGTACCAGGGAGCTCAGCTCCAAAAAACAGGTTTGGGATGCCCAAACAGGGCTGTGTAAAAGGACTAAGTAACAGGAACCTGTCCCGAGCCCACAGTGCGCATATTCAGGTTGTGTGACCACGAACCTCCCAGCCATGTTGTCTGTCCTGACAATAACATCCCATCTGAGCATTCAGTGAGCATCTAGAGGGGGAGCATCTCAGCGTTCTGTCCCTCCCTCCTGAGATGAGGGAAGCTCTCAGTTTCCTGAGCTGAGGATCAGGAATAACCCTGCGACTCTAAAGCAGCAGGTTAATCTGTCTGCTTTAGATCAACATTCCTACAGGGGCATTGGAGGGGTATGGGACAAGTACAAGCTCCCCAAAGCATGTAAGGTGGTGGATGCTTTGGCTCGTCACTCCTCCTAGAGATCTCTTTCCTGTGTGTGAGGAAGTCCCTAGGCGCGAATGCATGAGTGTAAAGATGAGCCCTCCTAGGCATGAACTGCTTAAGGCAGCAGATTGCGTCTTAACAGTATGGAATTATCGACCACTGAATTAACTGCTTCTCCAAACAAACCTGACAGGGAGATAGGGGTGTCCAGAAGAAAGACTTTCTCAGTGAGATTCAACCAAAGATGCCATTCAACAGCCACCAAAACTGCCATCATGCGCCCAACTGCGTCTGCAGCGTGCCTAGTCGCAACACCGGTCTGTAGCTCTGAGGAGCACCTTGACCGCTTCTGGGGTTCAGCCCCCACCCTGGTCAACGTCCATTTGTTGGGTCTGAAGAATGGCCATGGTATGAAGAGGTATACCGGTTGGCCAGCCGCCATGTAGGATTTTCCCACAAGGGCTTAGAATGGAGAAGAGGGTGGGCCTTCCGAGGAGGAGTGGAAGAAGGCAATAGGTAAGTGGCCAGCGTGTCCTCAACTGCTGGAATGCTATTATAGGCCTGCTCCACAGAACCAACCACTGGGGAAGTCAGAAACCGCTGCAATAGTTAGACGAGCGGAAAAAGGCTGCGTTCAGGGTCTTGAGATCGTGCAATGAAGATTGCTGAAAAATGACAGCTTTCCTCTAATGGGGCCCGAAATATATTGGCCACTCACAAAGTGCTTGGAGAACTAAGAATCGTGAGGCTCGTCAGGCACTCAATATTAGAGCTTCTCGGTAGTCTAGTTATATGCATAAATGAAGAACATTTGCTCTGGCTACTTTGACACTGGTTTGGTGTGGGAGTGGCATAGGTTAGTTGTCACAACGAGTGAGAAAGGTTTACAGTACATGTAACGTGCTAAAACTTGAAATGCAGGGAAATATTTAAAAAAAAAAAAACAGAACATATTTGCTTTTCCCTTTTCACACCATTCTTTGTAAACCCTATAAATGGTTGTGCGGTAAAATCCCAGTAACTGAGCAGATTGTGAAATATTCAGACTGGCCTGTCTGATACCAACAACCATGCCACACTCAAAATTGCTTAAATCATCTTTCTTTCCCATTCTGACATTCAGTTTGGAGTTCAGGAGATTGTCTTGACCAGGACCACACCCTAAATGCATTGAAGCAACTGCCATGTGATTGGTTAATTAGATAACTGCATTAATGAGAAATTGAAAAGATGTTTCTAATAATCCTTTAGGTGAGTGTAGATATCGGCATCAGTTCATACTAATACTTTCTCCGACAGGCGGATAAAATGCGACCTGTTTCCCTTCTTGTTCATGCGACGTACAGCATAAAGCCTACTGACTGACCATAAGAAATGAATGTTGTCGTTTTTTTATGTTGAATAAAAGACACAATTTCAGGCAAAAAAAAAAACACAACCGTCCACACACTCCTCTTATACAGACAGACTAAGAGAGTAAAATGAATGTTGGTCTATGACGAGCCCGATCTAATGAAAGTTCGTATTTATAGCACGAATGTCATTTCTCGTGCCATTTATACGCCAAAAACAGATTTTTGCGTGTAAATGGTACGCGTTTTTTACATGCATATGATATGCACTTTTTGCCGTGTAATACACACGTGCAGTGGGATGTCTGTCCATTATTATCATAACATGATTTTGATTTGACATGAAGTCGTTATTTTTATTTATACACCAGATAGCAGCAAGATGGCCAAAATACAAGATTAAATCTCATGTTTTTTTTGTTTTTTTTTTCGAACAGAAAGAAGAATTTTACTGCAGTGAAGATCCAAATGTTTGCATATTTGCTTGTACGAACTATGGGGAGAAATGTGCACATGAATAAATTCCAAAACTGCATCATTTTATTGTTAGTACTGGGGAAATGTGTTATGTCAGTTCATAAGAAAGGAAAGTTACACATTTCTTATAAACTAAAGTTATATTCTTACTGTTCCTGAAAAAAAGGCTTTATAAACTGCTTTTTCCCCATATGATAATTTATTGAGGTCCAAAACAACATTGCACTATTTGCATTGGATAAGGATGTATTTCTAAGGGTACTGCCCAATGAACCAGCTGTTGAACCCATAAAAGATACAAAATTTCTCTGACAGTGCAATGATCCACTCAATTATAAATGGATAAAAGTCCCACCCTTTAACCTTTTTGTTCATTGAATAGCCTATTTCACAACATTACGGTCACACAAATAGTAAACTCAAATTGACTATAAAAATAAAAGTCCATTTCTTACATCAGATTATTTCCCTTGGATCAAGATTTCAACTGATAAATTGCAAAATTCCAATTTAAAAATATATGATCAACTTGACAGTGTGTTGTGTTCTAGCCACCCATGAGTGTTCTTCCTTGCTTGTGTTGGTAGATAACAGTAAATAGCGCCGGTAAGAGCGTTCTCTGTGAGTGCTTCACAATTGTTTGTCAAAATCACACATTCTCAAACAGCACCTAAAGCAGAGCTGTCACAACACCTTTTTTAGTGTGGTAGTGTGGTCTTGAGATCAGTAGACCAAGGAATCTGAAGCAGCCATTTCCACCGTTATATCATCAGCACTGTTATGTGAGTCTCTGTCTCTGTAAGCGCTTTTCTTTTCAGCCAGAAAGCGTTCAGTTTCTCTTGCTGACATTCAGGGCTGAGGTGCTTGATTGTGTGTCTGCAGCTTGTCTAATCTTCAAACTGTGTGTGCTTTTATTATTATTACTGATGGCTGTGATGTCTAACGTGGGTGTCTAAAAAAAAAAAAGATTTCCAGACAGACATATTCTCATTCAATCACAGCCTGCACTTTTTTACCAGGTTTGAGATTTTTAGACGAACATGGATACAGTTTATACATCAATCCAAAATGTGGCCAGACAGGTTTATGTGGACAGTGAAGTTCTGCATCTATGAGCATTTGACCTGTTGCAGCAGATTCCTTAACAAATAGCATTGCTGTAAATGACTTTTTTTCGTGGGAAGAAAGGGGCTTTAGACGCCGTCATCTAATTACTAGCTGAATCTGAAGTTCAATCTCCAATCTTCACTGTGTATTCTACATTTTAACACAGCCCAAGTAAACAGCAGGTTGCCTTTTAATGGCCTCTCCATTAAAGTAATAATAATAAATCACCACTTATTGTTGACTCTGCTGAAGAGCATTGATATGTTTTTGGGCTGTTGTTGTTGTTTTTTCATATTATACATCATTGGTTCCTTTTCCTTTCTGAAACCTCATATAAAAAAAGATCAACATTGCCTCATAGTGGACATTTAGAATATTTCAGTAGGCCACTGGCTAACCCATATTTCATAGCAGTGCTGTGAAATAATATACCTGAAACAGGTTTCCCCATCTATCATTTTTTTCAAAATGCTATTGTTGTACACACTGGCAGTGAGACCTTTCTAGTATGTAATGACAATAACTCCAAAAACCTCTCCATTCTCTTGACATCACAGTAGAAGTCTTCACTTCGTCAGTCACTTGAAATATATTGTTTCTGAATTACAGAAAAAGTCTAATAAATAAGAAACATGTTTCCTATTCCGTAAATGTATTAACCACAGAATTAAGGCAGATTCAATTAAAAATACAAATTATACATATAAATACCAAAATATTTTTAAAAAGTTATTTGTTTGTTTGAAAAAAAGTCGTTAGAAAGTAAAATTTCCTTGATTAACAATAAAGTGAATATCCAAACGGCTAAAATAAATAAATACATGCATAAATAAATAAATATTTCTAAAGTTTAAAGAATTTCTAAATTTAAAAACACACCTTAGAACAGAAAAGACCCAAACTGGGTCTTCCCTCATGCTTTAATGTCTATAAGGATTCGGAATAATCTTCATTATTACAGAGAATGCCTTATACTAGAGTTTTTTTGGGTTTTTTTACCACTCAAAGTACTAGATCTTTTGAAGGGTAATTGAGATTCCAAGGCACTTCACCTCATCCCAAACTACTCGTTTATCATTCATAATAGCTGTTAATAAGACTGAGATGCCTCCCTGGCGGTGTAAATCATGATTGCTGATATAGTTTAGAGTAAATCCGAAAGGAAGTGCTCTACGTGGTTGACAAGTGTTGCATAGAATGGTTGAGATATTGTTCAGATTAGCATGACTTTCCTATTGTTCAGTTTGAGCCAGTAGATCTTACTGTATCACAAATATGATAAACTAACAGAATCTTTAAAGCTAAACTGTGTGATTTTTACCCCCATCTAGCGGTGAAAATGTACATGACCATCCAGTGAATATTAGTTTCTGTTCCTCTCAATTCCCATTTCGTTTTAACTCCTACGATGGCCAATGTAGTCCAAGATTAACATAACTTACAGTTCGACCTCGTCCATGAGTGTTAACTCAAACGTAAACGCAAAAGGCGAAGCTTGAATTAACGGGTATGTCCCTCTTTGGCTAATGTACTTTCAAGATGGAGGGGCAACATGGCCGACATTAGAACCCCTTAAACGTATGTATTTTCAATGGCATATTATACACTCACGAGAATACTATTACTTGAACGAAGTAAATATACATTAATGAGCACATATATTTTTGAAAGAACTAAGTGTTTTTAGCAAAGAATAAACTAAAAGAGTTACACAGTGTAGCTTTGAGAATTAATGCTTTTGAAAGAAGCCTGTTATTGTGAAATGATATTATAATTTATTTATTTGAATATATTTTAAAATGTCATCTATTCCTGTGACGGCAATGCTGAATGTTCAGCATAATATGCTGATTTGGTGCAAGAAATATTTATTATTATTATCAATGTTGGAAACAGTTGTGTTGCATAATATGTTTGTGAAAACTATGACAACAAAGTTCAAAAGAAAAGCATATATTTAAAAAAATAATATTTTGTCACAATATAAATGTCTTCACGGACACATTTGTCCTTAGGATTTTTATTATTTATTTTTACTCAACCCAAAACCTTTGAACGGTAGTGAATCACAGCTTACACAAACATATTAAGCAGAACAATTATTTTCAACATTGACAATAATAATAAATGTTTCTTGAGCTCAAATCAGCATGTTTGAATGATTTCTGAAGGATCATGTGACACTGAAGACTGGAATAACGATGCTTAGAATTCAGCTTTCCATCACAGGAATAAATTATATTTTAAAATATATTATAATAGACAACAGTTCCTTTAAATTGTTATAATATTTCACAATATCACTGTTTTTATCAAATAAATGGCCTTGGTGAGCAGAAGAGACTTCCCTCAAAAACAACAAAAAAAACAAAGATTAAAGAGAACTTTTGAATGGCTGTGTACATTTTTCAGACCAGGGAATTTCAAAGAAGACACAAGGGGGTGCTAGGGTGTAAAAAAGAGAAAAATATATAGTTCTGTGAAAAACAAATTGTATTTATTTCTAAATGTTTATCTATTCTTCTTTGCAGATTGTATGATGAAGAGTCATGTCCTTTCTAGGCTGTTATTTCCCCATTTGGAGGATCCTTAGCATTAGCATTTTTTTCCCAACATAACCCAACTACTTCACACTTTCATTTATTTTTATTTTTTAAACAGGAAATGCTTCTGAAATGCAAACACTGCAACAGAATGTGTTGAGGAAAAAAACTGTTGACTTGTGGTATCAAAGTATACATTTATGCAGCTGACTGAAAATGTATTTTTTGCTATCTTTAGCTATTGGCTTTAAGATTGCTCTGCTTTGTCTCTGATGCCAAGATGAAACGTATACGATGACGTTTTTTCAAAAGGCATGAATTTAGACCTATCTAATATCAATCTAGAAAAAAATTTGTTCTCTTACAAGAGTACTCTCGTGTTGCATAAGCTAGCTTACGCTGCGGGAAAATCCCTTTTCTCAGAGAATACTGAAGCCAAAAAATTATCCTTTCATTTTTCATTCATTTAAAATGCATTGCTCAGGTACAAACCGGGGCAAACGGTGTCTCATAAACAGTTTTTACAATTAAAAACAAAATGTGTTCTGTGTAGAGAGTGCGCGCTTTGCATGCGGTGTGTCACACACAGGGCCTGAAATTAACACCCGACCACCTGCCAAATGCGGGTGAATTTTGCTATTGGCGGGTAACACTGTCAATCTACCTGCCACATTGGCAGGTAGCCAATGAGAATTGAGTGATTCGTTAGGATTTTTACATTTCAACAAAGTCCGCAATTGCATTAGACTTTAGCTAAAATGTGGCGGCACATTACTGGGGTAAAGAGGCCAGCTTAAACAAACAACCAACAAAAAGATGAGAATGAGAAAAAAAGTAAAAGAAGACACTTTAATACAAAGTGGACACTTGGCGGCAATGGCAAGGTTCGTGAGCGGCTGATTTATGACAGCGACTGTTGTTTCGTAATGTTCTTTTCTGACTACGTTTGGATGTGCGAGTATTAAACTGTTGATAAGATGGGATGAGATAATGTAACGCTGATGTAGGCTACAGTACAATGACAGTTGCACAGATGTGTGTGCGTATGCAACTGTGCATGAGTTGGGAACCGGTGAAAAAATGTCTGGTACCCGATAACTTTACCAGTAATAACAATATTTATTTAGTTAATAGTTATCGTTTCCTGAACGCTGTAACTAAAAGCTGTTATGACCTGTCTACGTGATTAAATCAGCCAAACACAGCCGCGTGTGATTTGTTTACATACGAGCTGCGGAAGGTCTATCTGTTGAGTATATAACGTTGCTATATAGCCTATGTTGTGTTTGTGTGTGTCAAAATGATTTTTAAAAATGTATGTTCTTAAGAGTTTATTATTACTTGACAGCACTTAAATGTGTATTCTTACAAGTTAAAGAACAATATTGTGAAATTGTGAAACCTTTATGAGGCAAAAAAAATGGCTGGTAAAAAGTCTCTGTGGCAGGTGAATTTTTAAATCCACCTGCCACAGTGGCCGGTGGTCGAAAAAATTAACTTCAGGCCCTGGTCACACACAAACAGCGGCCAGAGCCCAGGTACAAACCGTCTCATGCCACATGCCTTTTAAATGTAGGAAATTGTGCCCACTGTACAGTGCTCACCTCTACTCACAATGCTAATGACACACCGAGCCAGGGTTGAAAGTACGGTACAAATCGACATAGCACATCTACTTCGTGCTGAAATAGCAAAACTGCTACAGAAATGGGCTATAGAAACCGTCCCTCTGATTCAGAGCCAGTCATGTTTCTCCAGCAGGCATTTCCTTGCCCCCAAAAAGGATGGCGGTCTCAGACCCATCCTAGATCTCAGGCGCTTGAACAAAGCACCGTTGAAAAGACTGTCCAAAATTGTCACGACTAGAAAAATTATTGCGCAAATTCGCCAGAGGGACTGGTTTATTTCACTGGATCTGAAAGATGCTTATTTTCAGATTAAAATAATACCCCGTCACAGACCTCTCTTGCAATTCACCTTCGAGGGTCAGAGTTATCAGTACACCACCCTGCTGTTCGGCCTGTCTTTAGCACCCAGGTTCCTGCCTTGCAGGCTAAACTGTTTTCAGTCTGAGACCATTCTTGTCTGGCGAACTGGTTAAAGGGTAACTAAACCCCTGGTCAGAGCCTGACTCCACCCACTGGCAATATTTGAAAATGCTGAAAAAGTGGGCAGACTCCAGCAGAGATAGAGGGACGAAATTTATGCTAACACTCTATCCTGATCGTTTTTAATACTCACAATTCCAATTCCTGACTCTCTACAGTGGTTTTGATGACACAAGATGGTTTTTATACTGCCAAGGGCGTAGCTCGCTTGGTGAGCTGAAACCTGCGTACGTCACGAAGTGCGGAACATCCAATAGGAAAATTCAACTGCAGTAGCCACCGTTCAACCTGAAGAGGGCAGCACTAAGACGTTTACAACATATATTGTAGAAATAGAACACTTTATAAACAAATGTCAAAAAGTTACTCGAATCAATGACTGGTATTAATAAAGATCCTTTCTTACAGATCATTAACTAAAAAAAAGTTGGTTAAGTGTTTAGTTACTCTAAGTTCTGATTTATATACTTTCTATAAAACTATCTTTCTGCTTGCTATTTCTTCCCTAAAAAGAATTGGGGACATTCAAACTCTCTCGGTTTCTCCCTCTGGAATTCGCACCCGGCATGGTAAAAGCTCTTCTTCACCCTAGACCGGGCTATGTTCCTAAGGTTCCAACTAATACTGTTAGGCCTATTGTACTGCAAGCTTTCTGCCCTCCTCCTTTTCTGATGTCGGACCAGGAGAAACTCAATATGCTCTGCCCAGTAAGGGCTTTAGATGCTTACGTCCACAGAGTTGCCCTGTGGAGGAATTCTGAACAGTTGCTTGTGTGTATTGGACCCCCCAAGAAGGGGTGTCCTGCATCTAAGCAGAGAATGAGCAAGTGGGTGGTTGAGGTCATCTCACTTGCTTACGAGTCTGCTGGTCAGCCTTTACATCTGGCTGTCCGAGCTCACTCGACTAGGAGTACAGTTGCCCCTAAACAGGGTTTCTGCAGGTTTCACAAAGTCAAATTTAAGACTTTTTAAGACCTTTTTAAGACCATTATGAATGAAATTTAAGACCTATATCACGAAAAAAAAACGTACAAAGGAAACGCGTAACGAGTCTCAAAATTATTTGCAAAGTAATTGAATTTATTCACTGAACATTCGGCGAAAATGCGGCCCCGTGATTTTGGAAATTTGTTCTGTTTCTGTTTTTATAAAATCCCCTATTCCAAAGCGCGTAATGTAGGCCGTATTATCTTTCCCGCACCTGAAGGAAACATCGTTTGAAACAATGTAGGACTGGTGTCTTGTCGCCGTGTGGAGAACCCAGAGCATCTCAAAACTAGCCAAACTATTAGTTTTGGCTCTGATCAAAAAAAACAAAATCCAAATCAGCAAAATCAGATCCAAAATTCAGGTATTTCAAGCTAAGTATCGATAAACTTCCACGTCCCCATAGCTGAATAAAATCCGTTTTATGTCTGTCTGTGGTATCTGAGATACCCGCCAATAACACAAGACCTCAAAACTGATTGGCTGGTGCATGTTGGCCTATTTTGTAGTCGTAATACAGCGAATTAAGAACTACAACTACGTAATATAAATAAATAAAAAACCCAGTCCAAAGTGCTGCGGGAGCATTTCGATGAGATTTACATGGACATAGGAAAATTAAGAACCGTTTAAAAAGGTTTAAGACCTAGAACACAATGCTTTAGCAAATTTAAGACTTTTTAAGGCCTTAAATTGTGATTTTGAAATTTTAGACTTTTTAACTAAGACCCGCAGAAACCCTGCTCTAAAGCTCTTTTTTCAGATGTGGCAGGCTGGTCCTCACCGCATACATTCGCGAGATTTAATTATCCTGATTGCAGCTCCACTCCAGGAACACAGTTGCTTTCGCCAGAACGTGCACCCTGACTTCACACAACAATGGATCCCTGCTTTTATTCGCGACATGGGTATTGGCATTCCCACAGCTTTTTCAAGGGGTTAATTATACTGGTATGTCACTTAAATATATTTGTAATTACTATTTTGTAGTTGCAATTTAGTACATTTACATGCAATACTGAACAACACCCTACGAATACACTTTTAGCCAGCACTGTTGACACAATGTGAACTCAAGGGGGCAGTGTTTCACTATAAGCCACCGTTTATTGGTTAATGGGCACAACTTTAATGACTAATTTATTTTAATATAATATAGTCAAATCGGTTTCTTTAAATTAACCGATTAGGCTGTTAATCATTTAGTTTTTGATTTTCTAAACTCGAAAAGAAAACTGAATAAAGGGCAGAGCTGAAACATTAGAGGTCTGGAGTTCTTAGGCAAACACAATGTGAATATTGAGTACAGTAATCAGAAACTCACCCATATGCTCACAGGGTCGGCTTCCTGAGCTGACTCTCTGCCCGCTGACTGATCCCTTCACAGAGGAGCTCAATACCACATGTGTCCTGAGGGCAGAGAACGAGAGAGAGAATCAATATAGATCCAGATCATGTCCTAATACCTGCCGCAAGCCAAAACTACAGTCAGAGAGTTCAGTGTGAATCTTTCCCCATGCTGAGGGTTTACCTGCATCAGTAACATACAGGCGAGGACATGCAGTATCAGCTCACACACATAGCTGACATATAATGACAGAAAGAGACGCTTCATATTGGAAACACCACTGTGGCAATCAACATTTGAGAGGGACTCACCCATTTGTTCCTTTTACCTCGAATGTTTGGTACAAGAACTTGCAAGTGGTTTTGATATTGTGCTATTTACTGCATACTACAAGATAAATATGCACTGATTGCATCCCTTGTATGGCATACTTATGAGCTAGACCGATATATCAGCAGGCCGATATTATCGGTCGATATTAGGCATTTTCCAAACTATCGGTATCGGCAGTTATAATGGCCGATAAATAAATATTTCAAAAATAAAATAAAAAACGGACAAAACACGCTTGAACCATGTCATGAGTGTTGGAGTTTAGTATAGTTTGACCACCAGAGGGCACTCTACATCATCCCTGTTGGCAACACTCGTTGAGTTGGTCACGATACATACAGTACTTTGGTTGAATAGCAATTAAAAGATCATCCTCATCAGTTCTCTCAACTCAAATAAGCATGACAATTTGTGACTATCATGTCCAGTTTTGCTGCTGTTAAATAAGCCGAGTGTGAAGTGAAATTAGCTAGTATAGTTACGTTACGTTGTTACAATGTAGTTGACTGACTGTCCTTTTAAATTTTGACAATGTGACTGAAGTATTTCTTTAATAGCGTGTGACCGTTATAGCAATGAGACGCATCATCTCTCCTTGGCCTGTTATATGAAAATGTACAATTTGAAGTATGACGTTATCCATTGCTAAATTATGGCTCATCATAGACTAGCTAACCACAAAGCTAGCTAATGCCACTATCATCAGTCTGTTCTGTTGGGACAATAAAAGAAACAAGTCTCTTTTTAAAATCCATTAGCATATTATTTTAGTTAAAACTCATAAATAACTACAAATAACTAATGTTAGGGGAATCTGTTAATGTTTTGTTGCGCGTTTCTGAAAAAATAAAATATCTCGGCCGATTTATCTGGAATATCGGATTTTAAAACCCAAAAATATTTGTATCGGTCCTAACCCATAGGCTCACACGGTCGGCTACCTGAGATGACTCTCTGCCCGCTGACTGATCCCTTCACAGAAGAGCTCAATACCACATGTGTCCTGAGGGCAGAGAACGAGAGAATCAATATGGATCCAGATCATGTCCTAATGCCTGCCCGCTTGCCTCTTTTTCCTATTTGTAATTGAGATGAGTGGTACCCAGTGGGGTCTTCTGCTGTTGTAGCACACCCGCCTCAAGGTTGTGCGTGTTGTGACTTCACAAATGCTTTGCTGCATACCTCGGTTGTAACGAGTAGTTTTTTCAGTCAAAGTTGCTCTTCTATCTTGAGTCAGTCGGCCCATTCTCTTCTGACCTCTAGCATCAACTAGGCATTTTCTTCTACTGGTATTGAGCTTACTACTGCATACTGGATGTTTTTCCCTTTTCCCACCATTCTTTATAAACCTTAGAAATGGTTGTGTGTGAAAATCCCAGGAATTGTGAAATACTCAGACTGGCCCGTCTGGCACCAACAACCATGCCACGCTCAGAATTGGTTAAATCACCTTTCTTTACCATTCTGACATTCAGTTTGGAGATCAGGAGATTATCTTGACCAGGACCACAACTCCTAAATGCATTCAAGCAACTGCCATGTGATTGGTTGATTAGATAACTGCATTAATGAGAAATTGAACTGGTGTTCTTAATCATCCTTTAGGTGAGTGCATTGTTTGGAATAATATTTTGTTTGATTGTTTTTGAAAAAGTATTTTATGCTCACCAAGTTTTTATTTGATCAAAAATACAGTAAAAACTATATTGTGGAAAATTGTTAACATTTAAAATAGTCGTTTTCTATTGTAATATGGTGTAAAATGTCATTTATTCCTGTGATGTAAAGCTGAATTTTCAGCTTTGATTTTCTAATGTGCTAATTTGCTGCTTAAGAAACATTTATTATTATCATAAATTTAGAAAACAATTGAGCTGCTTAATATTATTTGTGGAAACCATGATTCTTTTTTTCAGGGTTTTTTTGATCAATAGAAAGTTCAAAAGAGCTGCATTTATTTAAAAGATACGTTGGCAACACTAAATGTATTTTCTGTCACTGTAATTTGTTCTTACTGAATAATATTAATTTATATAAAAGTATAGTACAATTTTGATAATATATTGCAAATTTAGATTGTGTAGGTAAGTGGACTTGGGAAGACTTTTTGGAAACCAATGGGGATCCAAATAAAAAATAAAAGAAGAATTTTCAAAAGAGTTTAGTTACCCCAAACTGACTGCATTTGTTCTCTAATCTTTAAGACGGCCTTTTCAACATCAGCTCACATATTCTCTGTAGCTTTGAACTATGATCACAGCTGATTCTTCAGTAGGAGTGAATCATCTGTGTTGGAACCTCAGCAGTATCTGGCAAAGCAAAGGGTCTTTGAAGGGAGCGTCACACTGGCACTACATCAGCAGTTATTTGACCTGATGTGGCCTTCAGCTCAGAGCGCATCCCCTGGGGTTGCTCAGCAAGAGGATGTGGTCAGGAGCAAGGATATGTTTGTAGACTATTGAGTAGATGTGAGCAGGGGTCACTTCCCTCTCTCCCCCAACACTGTGAAGTGCATTAGGAAGAGAACAGATGGGAATGAGGTGAGCTAGTGCATCAATGTCAAATAGCTAATAAGTCAGAAGTAGAAGGGAGAAAGGCCATCCTTACACCTGGAATTAAGATGCATTTTGGTCAATCGGATCATGAGTAGACGAGGGAGACACATTCCCACCTGTATTATTATGAAGATTATTGGTACCGTTTAAACAGATTTTGGTAGATATTAACATTAAATCACTAAATATACCATCATAAGTAGCAATGTACAATACCATAAGATCTGAAACATTGTTACTATATTATTTACATGAATTTCTGCCAACCACATGCAGCTTCCATTATTTTTACAGTAAATGTAACAGGATATAATGTAGGGATGCACATTATAGTAGTCCTATACCGGATTTCAGCTGAAATTAGAGAATTTTTTTTTAAATTTGCTGATATCGGTCAATACTGTGTATATTTAATTGTACATGCTCATTTCCCCTATTTTCACATTTAGATTAAAGGTGGAATACCTACGATTTTTGCATTAAAATATCCCAAAATCATAAGGCCAGTGTTATATATTTAGTTAAGATGATTATAACATTCCAAATGTTTCAAACAATGTTTAAATCGCGAGAAAATTTAGATTTTGACCAAGAAAAGGGGCGGGTGAGCTGGGAGTCGCTAGTCAATCGCGTCATATCCGCGTTACCTCGGTTTCCGCTCATACTACGTGTAGTCCTGGACAAATGCGGAAGTTGTAGTTGTGCGTTAGCGTCTATCAAGCAACAAACGCTTGTTTCGCGCATTTATTATGGAATGGAGCACAATTATTTTCAATTATTCTCGGAATGTGAACTGTTGGCTGTAAAGGAGGTCGCACATCGGACGAGAAGAGCCGCGCCACGTCTAGGACAAAGTCCAGTATTCGCACACCGGACGCGCACTTTCTCATCAGTATATGGCCAGCAATATTGTTATGTTTAATGACATGAAAGGAAGATAATGTCTGTTCTATGTTATGATTGTACAGTACAAAGTTTTGCTGAGTCTGCATTCTGAAAACTTTACCTCAGTGACATCCGTTAACTGAATGAATTGAGAATCTCACCTGAAAAATCTAATAACATCAGCAATTGTCATTCAAGCAGCTGATTTCTGTAAATGAATGCAAAACTAAATGCATATTGCAGCATAGGGCGATGTCAGGATCCATTAGCAACGATTTGACCCTCTCCACCATAGCTTCGTCCAGTGACTCGTACAGTAACATCTGTGATAACTAATTTACTTTTAAACCTGACTTTTCTTGCTGCTATTTCAGTTTAATGAAAAACAAGCATGTCATTAAACGCAACATTTATAGAAATCGAACTTTATCTCATCCATGACAACTAATTTTCGATTCCCGTCTGACTGATTTATCCACGGTGGAGTTGAAAACAACAGTTCCCATCATTCCGCGTTCCTCCACATCGTCATCAAGCAAAGCCGTTGTTGTTTTGAATGTAGCGCCCTCTAGCGGCATACAATCTTAGGTATTGCAGCTTTAACTTTGACATAAGATCAGGTAAAGGTAATCTTTTTAAAAAATACTATTTTATTTATAGGCTACATTTAATAACATTTTAAATGCAATCTTTATCAAATCTCAAAATGAATATCCATTTTTCATGTTGTACAATATAATGTTGAGATTCCTATTAGGGATTAGCGATACTCAGGATCGGTATCGCTCCGATCCTGCCATTTTTTGCGGAGATCAGGTATACGAGGCCGATTCACATCCGAATATTGTGTGTATACTATTATGATATTGTTAAGCCCCACAGAAGGCAAAAAAAACATTCTAAAGTACCATAACATTTTCGTGCACTCTATTATAAGTGTTCTGAAGCCATTATGTAGAGAGAAATTAATATTTAAGTCATTAAATTCAAGATCACGTAAACTTTTTCCTCTCGCGGCTGTCAGTCATTCTCCATTCAGCACTCAAACAGCGCGTCGCGTTCGGTTACAGTTAATGATGAAACTATCTTCAAGATGATTCAATGTTAATAATTATACTTTATCTGTAGATAAAGGTATATGTTTTCGCATAAAACAACATTTTCTTGCTGGACTTAATTGCTGTAACTTAATCGTGTTACTTTCTACCTGTTGTCGGACGCCCTCGGTTAGATCACAACACTAGAGTCAGAGCACTATTGTTCTTCACGCGCACAGTAACTGAAATTTAAAACTGTTAAAAGAAAAGGCTCAATAAACTATTGTATAGATAGATACTGTTTAATACACTGTCCATCAATATGTATTTCCTTTGTGCTTTGCACTTTTCAAAGCGGACTCGACGCGCAGCATGCATAGAATAGGGTGCATACTTGGCTGCGCGCTTTAACTCCACGTGGTTTCAAGCGCATTCATTCTGAACTCGAGGATGCGCATAAGCGCTTTGTGCCGCACTGTGTTGGAGTCATTCATATCATAATGCAGTGACGCAATTAAAGCTTCTTAACATTAATAATTATTAATGTTGCTGCCTCATTAAATAGCTGTGCTATACACTTAGAACATGTCTCAATTTTAAAATTCTAAAATAATTATCTTTTTCATTTTTGTTATATTGTTTTTCATGAATGTATTTTACAACAATACAAAGAGCAATATGTATTATTCACTAATCTAGTTTATAATAGCATTTTTTGTCATAGATTATGATCATATATTTTGGGGATTTGTTGTTTATCTTTATAATGAAGCTGTCTGTATTAAGTAGATTGTGTTTAACACACACAAGAGTGATAATCAGTTTAACACACAGTTATAGAAATTCTACTTGCTTTAAAAAAACTGTACTGGTATTTACAATGTAGAATACTGCTGTTTAAATTGTTTTAACTTTAAACCTGTTGGTAGCTAGCTAGCTTTAAGTAGCCTACTAAAGTACCAGTATTTTCTTTTATTTATATATATATATATATATATATATATATATATATATATATATATATATATATATATATATATATATATATAATATATATATATATATATATATATATATATATATATATATATTGTATTGTTTGAAAAAAGGGTGGCAATCTTTCATAATCAACTGTTGTTGTGGACTATATACTGAAGGTATATTTTAAGGGGCTAATTGAGAAAATTGCTATATTTTTATTAGTTTAAAAATAAAATAAAAATATTGGATTAATATCGGTATCTGGCAAAAGCCAAAGCTGCGGCATCGGTATCGGAAGTGAAAAAGTGGTATCGGGACATCCCTAATTCCTATTTGTCACGTGTGGCTGTAGTGAAGCATGTAACGAAGGAGATAAACAACAATAACCTTCTTTAAATCCACAAACTAAAACTCAAGAGATTGCAGGACAATAACGAACACCATCACGTTTAACTAAGGCGATACTACACAAAGGAACAGAATAAAAGGGATTAAAAACTGTACATGGAGAGAGTAATCAAACTGAACAAAAACGGGTGTGAGTGACTAATTAACAATCAATGAAACTAGGAATTCAGGCTCGTAAAAAGGAACAGAACACATTGAAATGAAACCAAAATTACAACATTCATTTGTTTTATTTATTCAGATAAAACGGAGTTGATTTTTATTTTTATCGTACCATGCAGCCATTATTTTAATATTGACGCATCCCATGTCTCGCCGGGTAACTTTGACAACATGAACAAACAGACGCATATCGTTGCAACTATATTGCTATTTTTATGGCATAATTACCTGCAGCACCAACTATACACAAGGCTAGTACAAATTTGCCAAATGAACGTCCTCATTGTGCGAACATTTTATCGTCACCGGCAGGAAAGGTGGAGAACGACTGCAAGTTGACTTCTCATGTCATCAGACCTAGTTTCAATTAAAAGCATTGTATCCTCATCTCCCCATGTGCAAAACGCCTCATTTCTCGTGCCACCTTCAGTTTTTTTCGGCTTTTTGGGAACCACCAGAACTTCCAGTAAAAGGTCTAAAAGTCCAAAGCATACAGAAATGCTTTCACACTATAAACGAACCAAACCTTTTCTCAGTTTGATCCGGACCGAGACTACCTCTTTTCATCGGACTAAATTTCATCTGTTTGGTTCGGACCGTGGTCCAGAGGAGGTTTCACACTAAAGATTTTGATTCGGACCAAACTGAAAAGTCCGAAAGTCCGAGACCAAGCAAGGTAGGTGTGAAAGGGCCCTAAGAGGTATGAGACTTTGTAACCTTTCCTACTCTTGCTATACTTAATACATCAGTGCAATAAAATAGCTAAAATGAGTTATGATATTAATTTTATAATTAATCCAAAAGCATAACTATAAAAGGGAGTGGAAATGGCAAATGAGCAAATGAGTGGTTCTCAGCAGCCATCCACTGGTTATAGCGGTAATGTCATGTCATTTCCATGTTAAAAGCGTGTAACATTTTCCATGTTATCTCCATGAATGAAAATTATAAAATGTAGTAGGTATGTGGACAAAAAATTAAAACTTAACAGACAAATGGATAGCATGTGTGGAAAGACCTGGGTACCCCCTTTACAAAATAAAAATAAAAAAGTAAATATGTCAAGTATGAAGAAAGTTACAACATTTTATAGTTCAGTAATCAGCACCTATTTTTGTCTCATTTCTAAGGTGAAAACAATAGAATTTAGTCTGACCGAAAACAAGTTGTTTTTTCACAAAAATGCTCATAACTTTCTCAATATTCAAGATATCTTAATAAAATTTTCTGTGGAGATGGGTTTCATATAGTTATTTGGATCTAACGTGGGTTTCATATAGTTATTTGGATTTTTACTTGATTTTAACACACATAAAGACTGATTTGGCCTATCTTTTATAGTATTTTTCTGACGAGCAGTTGTTGAAAATACAAATAATTGAATGGAAAACAACGATCCAAGGAAAATTATATATCCTTAATTTAAAAGATGGATTTTGGTTGATTCATGCTATTTCCAGTTGTGTAAAAATATAGAGTTAACAATACTAACGCTGGTGGAGGAAAGAAAGTGGAGGAGACCACACAAAAGTTGAGTGTAGCCTACACGACGCGCTGCATTTTGACAGCTTTTCTACAGGTAACGTTCAGTGTCGGTAGTCATAAAAAAAGTGGGGGAGTTTAAATGGCCACGAAATTTTGTACAGCACACCACAAACATATGTTCTTCATGTCTACCTTCCTCTGGAAAGTGTCCAAAGTGGGTAAAAATAATTTCGCGACAGTTGAATTCTTCCGTATTGTTTGAAATCGCCTTTCAGGAGGAAAATGCAGCCTGACTAGAAAAAAAATGAAAACAAATGTGCAGTCGAAACCCCTAATGATGTGACTGGCTAAAAATAATCAAGGATTCCCACAGCGAGTCAATGAAAACAGCGCATTTTAGGAGACCCGCTCAAAATGATTCGGGAAAATCCGGCACAGAGATTTGGAACACAATGGCGGCCGCTATTTATTGAAATGTCCACATACCTAAATGTAGTTCCTCTTTAAAGTTAATTTTACTCCACAAACAGAGAAAATAATATACTACCAATCTAGGAAATATACTGTAATATTAAGTTAGTCTTAACGTATGTTAATGAATATTAGCTGGTTGTAGGGCTGGGAAAAAGATTCATATTTTCAAAAAAATCAATTTTTTTTTCTCCCCCTCTTCAGATAGTGTATCTTACATTTTGCATTCACCAAATCTTCCTTCAGGGTTTCCGCAGTTCGGTTACGACAGTCAATACGATGAAACTCTCTTAAAGATGATTCAATGTTCCTATTATTATACTTGATCTGTATAAACGTCTATGGTTTCGCATAAAACAACTTTGTTTCGCTGGACTTTATTGCTGTAACTATCATGATGTTACTTATTACCGGGTGTCTGTTAGAGCAAAACACTAGTCAGAACACTATTGTTCTTCACGCGCACGGTAATTGAAATTTAAAACTGTTCAAAGAAAAGGCTCAATAAACGATTGCATAGCTAGATACTGAATATTATACACTACGCATTAATATGTATTTCCTTTGTGCTTTGAACTGCTCAGTGCAGACTCGACGCGCTGGGCTGCGTGCTGTGACCCCATGTGGCTGTAAGCGCATAATTCAGCGCTCGGGATGCGCATAAGCACTTTGTGCCACAATGTATTGGAGCCTTTCATATCATAATACTTTTGCGCAATGAAAGATTATTAATAGCCTTTTCTTGTTCTGTCCTACCTATCATATGTTACTGCTCTCATTAAACAGCTGTGCTATACATTTAAAACATGTCTGAACTGTATAGTAGACCAGACTATATAATAATTGATCCTTTTGATTTTTGTTATCTTGTTTTTCCTGAATGTACAATACAAAGAGCAATGTGTAAAGTTTGACCAGATTTAGTGTTACACTTGTTGTCTCGTATATATCGTATTTTTTTTCTCCCTAAATGTTCAGATTTTATACAAAATTGTGCACTTGTGATTTTTCTTGACTAAATTTTACTGCTGAATTATCCATTAATCAAGTTTATAATAGCATTTTTGTCATAGATTTTGATTATATTTTTTGGGGATTTGTTGTTTCTTTATGTTGAAGTTGTACTTAAGTAGATTGTGTATAACACACAAAAGAGTTATTAATCACTTCAACACAGAGAGTTATAGAAATTCTACTTGATTAAAAAAAAATCGAATCGTAAATTGAGTTTTTTATAAAAAAATATAAAATTTAAAAAAAAAAAAAAAAAAAAAAAAATCGCCCAGCCCTAGCTGGTTGTTTAAAATGATTAGAAATTAATTCAAATATTCAGTGATTGACTTGCTAGTGTAGAACTTAATAAACTAATTGAGCTGAGCCCAACCCCTATAATATTGAAATCATAGAATCACCTCAGGGCTGGGAAAAAAATCGATTTGAAATAAAAATCGAGTTGGCAGGTCAAATCGATTCATATTTTCAAAAAATCAATTTTTTAGATTTTTTTCTCCCCTCTTCAGTATAGTGTAACTTGCATTTTGCATTCACCAAATCTTCCTTCAGGGTTTCCACAGTTCGGTTACAAACAGTCAATACGATGAAACTCTCTCAAAGATGATTCAATGTTCCTATTATTATACTTGATCTGTAGATAAACGTCTATGGTTTTGCATAAAACAACTTTGTCTTGCTGGAATATTGCTGTAATTAAATCATGAAGTTACTTTCTGCCGGGTGTCTGTTAGAGCAAAACACTAGTCAGAGCAGCACTATTGTTCTTCACGTGCACAGTAATTGAAATTTAAAACTGTTAAAAGAAAAGGTTCAATAAACGATTGCATAGCTAGATACTGTATATTATACACAGAATCAATATTTGATTTCCTTTGTGCTTTGAACTGTTCCGTGCGGACTGCGGAGTCGACGCGCTGGGCTCATGTCTGGGCTGCGCGCTGTAACTCCATGTGGCTTCAAGCGCATCATTCAGCGCTCGGAATGCGCATAAGCGCTTTGTGCCGCGGCACGCGATGTATTGGAGCCTTTCATATCATAATACTTTTGCGCAATGAAAGATTATTAATAGCCTTTTCTTGTTCTGTCCTATCTATCATATGTTGCTGTCTCATTAAACAGCTGTGCTATACATTTAAAACATGTCTCAATTGTATAGTAGACCAGACTATATAATAATTGATCCTTTGGATTTTTGTTATCTTGTTTTTCATGAATGTACAATACAAAGAGCAATGTGTAAAGTTTGACCAGATTTAGTGTTACACTTGTCTCGTATTTGTTCCCTACTAAATGTTTTTTCCCCCTAAATGTACAGATTTTATTCAATATTGTGCACTTGTGATTTTTCTAGACTAAATTGTACTGCTGAATTATCCATTAATCTAGTTTATAATAGCATTTTTGTCATTGATTATGATCATATTTTTGGGGATTTGTTGTTTTTCTTTATAATGAAGTTGTATTAATTAGATTGTGTTTAACACACAAAAGAGTTATAATCAGTTCAACAAAGAGAGTTATAGAAATTCTACTTAATAAAAAAAAAAAATCGAAATCGTAAATCGTAGAATCGAGTTTTTTATAAAAAAAATCGCAGATTTTTTAAGGGAAAAAAATCGCCCAGCCCTAGAATCACCCCTACCCGTTACAACACATTCCTTAAGAAAACCTTACAGTTTTTGTTTTGTGGCAGTGCAGAAGAGAAGACACTTAAAAGTAAAAAAAAAAGAAATGAATAAAAATGAGCAAAGAGATGGTGAATTAAAGTAAGAACATTTAAGTTCTAACTTGTCATAAATTCGTTCCAACATGCTAAAAAAATGTAAACAACAAACCTTACCTTCCCTGTTGCTGTTACAAGTTCCAACATGACTATAAAACCGGAAAGGTTTTTTTTTAAACTCGCCACATTTTTACACATGAACTCTTTGCCTTTGAAATGAGTTTACAGTGAGAAACCCTTTGCAACAAATGACTTTCTCATAATTCACATACACTGAGACAGTAACTGCCCCTCAGGCAGATGTACTCTTTTTTTTTTACATTACGTTACTTTCAGTACACCTGAAAACACTCGTACAAGTACCACATTATTTTTTTAAGCAGTCTTTTGTAAAAGAAAAAAAAAGGTGCTTTCTGTGTCCTTCCTGATTTGTGCATCAGAAATGACACTGTTGTTTCGGCTGTATCAACACTGATCATTAATTCAGTCGCTCTGTTGCATAACCATTGACTGAGGGAGCAAGAAACAAGTGTAGGATGGAGAAAAGGAAAGAGAAACAGGATGACAGGGGTAAACATCAGCTTCTATCAGTAGCACAAGAGGGACATTTGACAAGTGTTTTGCTGTCAAGTGCAATACAGTTTAACATGCGTTTCCACTTCCAGCAGAACTGGCCATTAAGACTCTTAATCGAAAGTTTAACATCATTGTTTCTCACATCTGATTACACAGATTTGATTCAATGAAATCAATGATTATTTTTTCACTGGCCCCACCACAAAAAAGTACTACATTAATTAAATAGTTATTGTTTTTCACCCATGTATCCTTGAATTGTTAAAAATAAGGTTATTGTCAGGGTTTGTGCAGACACAAAGTGTCACTTATGACACCAACATTATAGATACCAGTGAATTTAACAAATTCTTAAGTCCAGTTATCGAAACCACAGCTAAAACTACTAACTAACAAATATAAATTTCAAAGATTATTGAAGACAAGTAAGCAGCCAGTAATAAAAAAGGAACAAACTATTAAATAAAATAGAACAAAGATACAAATGAAATAAACAGTGCTTTCAATGTTTTCAGGTAGGTCTGACAGTAGTTCTCAGGTACAGAATTTGAATTAAGTACAATATACAAATAAAATAAGGGTTTATCCTTATTAAAGTTGCAAAAATGTTATTCAATGAAGAGCAGGGAGTGATGTATTTGTCTTATGTAGTTTGATTAACATCTAAAACACAGACAGCAGCAGGAAAATTAGGCTGCTGTCACTTAAAGACTAATGTGCGGCTATAATGGGTATCATGATACACACACATTGTCTTTTTTGACTCTTCACATTCACTTTAACAGACAATGTTTACTTAGAATACTCGCCATGGACAGCATTTTGAGAAAAAAATGTGTGGATTTGTCCAATAAAGTGCAAGGAGAATTCATTTTAGGATTCGCACGTTGTCTGAAACGCATATTTCTGTGTGTGTTTCAGATATGTGCGCACACAAAGCTTCACAGAGCGTGTGCGAGTTCTTTGGCTTCATTCTACCCTGAATGCAAATGATAATCTTTCGTGACCATGCAGCACTGACTCGATAAGGACCATGTTGTCATGGTTTCATTCCTTCAATTGTACGAAACGTCTTTCACGCTAAAAGGTGCACCAGCATCCCCCATGTTAAGCACTTAAAGGGGACATATCATGCAAAATCCACTTTTTCAGCCCTTAAATGCATTTTGTTGTATATTTGGAGTGTTAAGTACAGAAAAGAAGAAATTATTCTCTTCAGGTATCTTTATATTCTTTTGTTATATTTTGCAACCACTTCAGATTTTTCTGTTCTCTTATGACGTTTTTTTTTAAACAATTACGTCACAGTATTTGCAGCGGAACTGACAAATAAGGACATTGACTAGTGGCCCAACACTTCGAGCAAATCTGCCATTATTATATTCTCGCTCCTAATTTTGTAGTCAAAGCTCAATGAATGCGGAAGTTACGAGATGACAAGTCAAAATGTTCGTCGTCTTTTTCAAATCGCTCGCTCTGGCTCGAACATGCAAGGCTTGATGGACAAGTCTTCCGTTGTTGACATTTTGTTAACGTGTGAATAAAAATGTTCTTTAAAGCTATAGTATATCGTATATCTCTAATCAAACTACAAAAATGGCCGAACGGGGTGGAGTTGAACCGACCGTGAACTCAGCAATCTGGAGAGCGGGTGGGGTATGAGACATCTCCTTTTTATTTAAAGAGGCCGCTTCAAAACGGGATGCTTACAGACGCACATCAGAAAAGTGGTAGAAAAGGGGCCTGTGGAGCTATAATAATGAGGAATTCAGACCCAAGCATTGCAGTTATGATTTATATAGACCACAAATGTATGATTTATATGTAAAAATTAATGATTTAAAAGCATGATATGTACCCTTTAATGAATAACAGGGTCCCAGTGTCATGGAAGGTAAATAAAAGGATGACATCTAGTGGAGAAGATTAGTAATAAAATTAACGTCAAGGAGATATTGTTTTCAATGTTTGCAGGAAATTAATATGGAATTTTTTTTTATTATTAGCTTTTGGAATCAACATCAAATTAGCCACAGTTTAAAAAAAAACGATTAATCAAGAAAAAAAATATACCCAGCCCTAGTATCAATATTGCCAATTCCAAAATAATATCATTGTTGTCAGATTTTATTATTTATGTCAAATGTTATTTAAATATTCCAAACTGATGTCTTTCATGATCATAAGTAGATAAGAGCAGCAGTTCTTGCATGGCTGGAAATATCTGCCTGAGGACAGAACCTAACTGACTTCCTTGTATAAAGTCAGTGAAAGAGCTTTAAATTATAACTGCATCTTGTTGTTTTCTGCAACCCACAATCTCATATAATATAAGAAACATCTGTGAAGTAATAGGTGAACAAACTGCTTATTCACATAAATGAAGGATGCATCCTTGCAGAAGTACACAGATGTTTTAGAAAGAGTACCCTCTACAACACCAAGGTCACAGCTATAATAGATGGCACTGGACTCAAGGGCCGGAATGGCCCTGTTAAAAGCCGGCCCTTGGGAGGTCTGAAGTATCATATCCCTCTTAACTATCACTCCCCTTTTCTAGGAAGGATGTGATCCTATCTAATAAGTGGTTATGCTGGGATTCCTGAGGTTCATGTTAACGGAGCTAGTTTTATGTTTGATCACCATCTGGCAGACCTGTAAAACTGCACATGTGGTAGAATTAGCGCTTTAGGTGAGTGAACATGAGTGAAGTGTCTTAAGATGGATCACTGCCCACATTAATAGCATGCCAGGACAGAAGACGACCAAATACATGCATGGAATCATATATGAGCAAAAGTATAAAAGATGCATTGCAGATATCAAGAAACAGCGCTGCGGCTCTTGCAAACATGGATTTGAGGAAAGAGATAAACTGAAAAGGGAGGGATAAACTGAAAGAGAGGGAGGGTTTGAGCACTGGTGGGTATAATACAAACACCCACATAATGGCAGTCTGTTGAGACTCAACCCACAGTACAGGAGAAAGATCCAGAGGAGAGACCAGAGAGATAATGCTTGTAACTTCCCGATCTCCATTTAAATATAATCAGGGCATTTAAACAGAATATACACAGCAAAACTAAAAACACACTTGGGGGGACCATGAAGCACGGTAAGTCACTTTTCATTTTACATTTATTGTTTGTATTGGATGATTTAAAATGTTGTTTTCATTCTTCTGTTTCACTATGAAAAACTAACCTCATTACTATTATTATTATATTGTTTTAAAATAAAAGTATATAAACATCCTTGAAAATCAAGACCTATTTTTAGAAAAAAACTGCATAAGAACGTGCATTCTCTGAAAATGGGTTCTTAACCTATTAGTATTTTCTGTTTGTTTTAAGCATAAATCTATTGGCAACACTTTACAATAAGGTTCATTAGTTTAAATTAGTAAATGTATTAACTAAAAGAGCAATACATTTGTTATAGTTTTAATTAATCTTTGTTAAATGTTAATTAAGAAAAGTGAAACGTTTCTTTGTTTGTTCATATTAGTTTGCAGTGCATTAACCATTGTTAACAAATACAACCTTTGATTTTAATGTTTTGGAAAATGTTGAAATTAATATCAACTAAGCTTAATACACTTCTAATTTATTAATTAGTTATTGCACTGTGAACTAACATGAATATACATTTTATATTAACCCTTTAAGTCCGCACCAAAAAAAAGTGATGGAAATCTTATGTCGCTAGTAACCACACTCAATGTATTTTTTTTTTCAACACATCCCATAATTTTTTTAATATCGGCCTCTACCAAATGGTTGAGATGTCACTTAATGGTAATAAATGGTACCAGAATTCATACACATAATTTGCCATACTTTTTCAATGCCCATCATAATTTATGATCAAAACCTTTTCTAGTCTTTACAAAACACATTGTCAGAGAGGTCTGAGTCTCAAGGTTCCAGATTTTGTAACAGAGTGATATTTGGACAGAAATGTATTAATTTGTTACAGCAAAAAGCATACAATTAAATTCAATGGAATTTATGTCATCTTTGATATTACGCCTAAACAAAATCTCATGAGAACTTAAATTTTTGTGATAACAACTTCAAATTTGGAACACAACTTGGTTAGATATATGATCTTGAATTTATAGTAATTTTATAGGAAAAATATTTTGTAAAATATATTTTTTATATAAAAGAAAAAAATATTTAGTTGAGTATATTTTATTTAATGTAAATTTAAAACTTCCATAACTTTTTCATACTTTCAGGTGCTTTTACTTCAGCAATAATCTGCTGAGTGTTTTCTTTAAAACAAGACTAAACTTAGGTCTTTATTCCAAAGCATACTTGAATTACAACCAAGTTTTAATAGTGCATTGTAATGTCCATTCTCAAAAAGGGAGGTGACAATTAACCGTTATGTGCCAAATCAACCATTTGTTTGAGCATGTTTTTGAAAAATTATTAAAAATATACCTATTTACTTTAAAACTTACTAAGTTTTTTTTAGTAACATTGTTTTGTAAAGTTAAGGCTCTTACATCGTAATATGTGAAAAAAATGTGCTTAGCTTGCAAACCAACCAAAAACCTTTCAGCAAAAACAGTTCACATGGCTGGTGTGATTTATTTGTTTCTGACATCCATGTTAGAAGAAGTGTTGACAAGTGCTGTTGATTGACACTGTGAAATCTATTGGATTATTTTTGGCATAATATAACTCACAGATGATAGAGATGGCTCAATCAGTTTGAGTTAAGTTAGGTACTCCTCTTAATAAAATATAGTGACTCAAAATGTGCTCAACTGTTTGGTTTAGAAGTCAGTTAAAGGGTTAAGTAACATTGCAAAGGTTAATAAACACTGTAAAATAATAATAGTGTGTTTTTATATATTCAGGGTAATGAAACACTTTGTGTGGGCACATCTTAAGAAAAATTTGCTTTTTCCTACTCTGATGAGGGGCATCCAGGAATGGAGGAATGATCTTAGAGATTGTTTCTGGCCACTCCCTTTATTCATAGGAGGAACGAGTGAAGTTTTTTGTTGTGTGTGTCTTTTCCGCCGCTGGTTCCCAAAAATGTGGAACCAGCAGTACCCACATTTTCAAAGAAAGAGCAATTTCTCCCTTCCTGGGTTCCAAGAGTTGGTTGTGTGTGACCAAAGCTAGTGATATTTATCACACCTACGTGTTGAGCATTGCTCCTGTCCTGCGTGCGTACGTTGTGTCCTACTGGCGAAGGATGCGATGTAGCCTTCCTCCTGCCAATATGAAAACTGGTTTCTATCAACCCGTATTTCATTGTACCTTAGAGTGGTGGGTTATGGCCATCTTAGATCTGTGTCAACTGATACGGGCTCTTTTTCGAAAGCCTCCGTTGAGCTGTTACACAGATGCATTTCCGAATGCTCCGCCCCTTAGATGGCTCGCAGCGACCTGAAGGACAGTACTTCAGGTCTCGATCCCTCCACTCCACAGTTCATTCTTTGTTCTTGCATCAAGGGTGCAAAGTATCAGCACAAGGTCCTACCCTTCGAGTGCTCCATAGCCAGTTGGGTTTTCAGGTCAACTGGGAGAGAGTGTTCTTGCCTACGAGCTGAGTATCTCTTTTTCAGTTTGGAGAAGGACTCAGTCCAACACGTCTCTTCGAGTGAGAGTTCGGCTGGTGTCAGAGGTGAGAAAGGGTCCCATTGAAAAAACTGAAAGGGCATATGGCAGATGCAGCCGCTTGGCTTCCTCCATATGAAGACCACTTTAGCACTAGCTTCATGATCGAGTCCTGAAGTGACCGTGGCAGAGCGGCACGCCCTGTGTGACAACAGATCACCCCGGCCGGCCGCCAACCCTCAGTCTATGATCAGACCTTTCGTTCTTCAGGCAACCAGCTCCTAGAACAAGGTCCACTATCACCATCTGAGGGGCCATGTACTTCATCCCCTGTCGGTCCAGCTGGGAGGGACTTTTCCCGGGGCCGCACAGTAACATCTGTTTGCCTCTCCAGAGTCCTCCTTCTGCCAGTTGTTATTCTGTCTGAGCGGACAAACTTTGGACAAACACTGGCTCTCAGCAGGACCCAGGGCTCCGCAGAAATGTGTTCCCCAGTGAGCCTACAAAAGTGTCTGCGATACATTGTCGCCTGGCGCCTACTCAGGTTCAGTGATTTCAGCACACTCACAAGATGAGCAATAATCCTCCTGAAACTCAGTGAAGTTGATCACACTCATGTGTTGAGCAGAAATGCTCCTGTGGCTCAGTGGAATTTATTACACTTAGGTGTCAAGCATAAAATGCTCCTGAAGCTCAGTGAAATTTATCACGCTTAGGTTTTGAGCATAAAATGCTCCTAAAGCTCAGTGATCACCCGTAGTGTTGAGCAGTGCTCCTGTTGGTTGGCGCCGGTCACTTGCACCTAGTGTGCTAGGTCAGGAGGGAGCAGGTCTTGATAGTTGCCCCATTTTTGGCCCAACGGACTTGCTCCCCTCGACAGCCTTCCTGACTTCCCCTGAACACATTTTCAGGGACAGGGCATGATGGCACCTGCGTCCCTGACCCCTGGACATTCCGGGCCGGTCCTACACTGGACGCGGAGGTTCAGGTGGCTATCATGGGAAAGTGGTAGTTACCAACACTTCTGCATGCACCAAAAATAGGTAGTTTGCTTGCGCTTAGGAATGGAACCTATTCATTGAGTGAGTCTTCTCTCCGTGAGAAGATCCTGAAAGCTTTCGATCATTTCAGGGCTAACGTTAGGCGTGCTACAGAAAGCAAGCCTTAGTCCTCAGACCAACTCTAATCTGTTAGATTCAGCAGAGAGGGAAGGCAGTTTCCAAGCAAATTTGGCCCACTGATGGTGGCTGCCGTAATTCGGTGTAGAATTCCAAGATGCTCATGTCCTCTTACTGTAGGTGTTATAGAACTCCTCTATAATGAGTGTTGCTCTGCCTGGCTGTTGACAGAGTGCTTTGCTGACAGATTCTATAGTTGGGGGCTGGGCGACACCTAGATTGAACCGCTGCTTCAGTGGGCTCCCTTCTCACAAAGCCAGTTTCACCATAAGCCCGGTTCAAGTGTTGGCATGCCTATGGACTGGACTGCACCATTTCTACTCCAGTTGTGTTCCCCTTGCCCAAACCCTGTGGAGTTCCTACGCATCCCTCCGACATTGGACGTGGCGGAACGTCCGGTGTTAGGCCTACAACTTGTAAGCAGTGTGGAACCTGTGCTAGGCTGGGGCCTATCTGTTGCGATCCCTACGGTGATCCCATATGTGTATTTCCACGATTCCACGATATCTTCCCCGGCAGAGTCTGCTCTGCAGTCACTGTCTGGTGAGTCTCCCCTGTCATAGGCTGGAGCCACCCCAGTGACATTCCATGTCATAATGCCTGGTCTTCCGGCCAGTTCACATGTGTATTCTCCACGTTACTGGGTTGGATGTGGCTTCCGCAGCGCCCCTTCCTTCCAATGTATGGGGAACGTTTTCCCAGTGGTCCAGTAGAAACAGCAGTGACTTCCCTGGCCTAAGCCCTGTTCTTCCCCACTTTAAAATTGTGGGGGCATCAGAAGGCTTTTGTCTAGGCACTGGAAGGTGGCAGCTTTAGTGGCATTTTCAAAGGTTAGCCCCATTTAGTCAGACCGTCGACTGCGTCCGACGTTATCAATTGAAAGGGAACATCCTGGTTGCTTACGCAACCCGGAACGTAGTCACCGTGCCACTAACGCTGGACCACGCGGACTCCACCGCTGACGGTGTGCCTTTAGTTCTGTTGTATGCTATATCATTATAGATGATCGAATTAAATGAGAGCCAATGAAACTTCTACTCAAGAGACAGTATGATCATAGTGTTTTTAAGAGTAAAATACAGTAATAGGGTAAATAGGATAAGAATAATAATATGATAAAATATGAAATGTTATTTATAAGGGACAACCTGGATCAAACTAGCAGAGCTCATGAGCAAAACCAAACTGATAGAACAAAATGTGATCAGTGACCACAGATACTGCAATGAATTATGTCAGAAAAGCAGAGATTTATTTTTGTCTCCATGTTATGCCATTTTTATCTCCTTACACCATCAACAGTTATTGTTAGGTAGGTAGGTTCCCATAAATGTTGGTTTTACCACAGATACATGACTGTTAAAATGTCATGAGCCAAACTGGCATTATCGTTTAACTTTGGCAAATGTTAATTAGAAAGTTAAAACTCTGTCATGATGATGATGATGATGATGATGATGATGATGATGATGACATAACATAAAAGAGTCAAAAAGCATGTCTCATCCTGTTTTCTGAGTTTCAAAGAAACTGCAGACTGGGGGAAGGTGATACCATCAGAATAGCAATGTGAAAACAAAAACCTATTACATGCCAAGGCAAGTTCAGATAATATACAAGTACTTGAAGATGTGTGGAAGCGCAGGATCTTTTTAATTCAAACGAACCAGTTCATTTATTATGAGTCTTTGAGCTCAGGAAAGGCAGAGAAACAGATACATAGATTTACTGTCAGAGGAAGAGTTTAACAGGACATCTGCATGGGCAAGTTTTCAGAGAGTGGGTGTGTGAATGCAAAGTGTAAAGACAAGGCTTATGTTCATACACACAAGAAAAGAGGACAGATGTTATAGTAGGTGGACCATAGTGAAGTAGGGTGGACACGCAGTGCCCTGATACGAATAAGTGTGATATTAAATGATAATAATAAAATGCTTAAAACAAAAATACCACCATCCGATAACAATTCTGAAAGTAAACATGACACATGCATTTGATTAAAAGATAAACTACAAACTCTTTGTTTAACTAGAGTTTGCTTAGCAGCATGAAAGCTTGCCCTCTTTGACAAGCTGTTAAACTGAATCATTCATTTTGAACACTTACAGTTATGTTCATGCGTATTTAACTCAACTGCTAAGTTAATGTATTAGGCTTAACCATAGGCTTTGATCCATATCAGGGGTGGCCAAAAGTACTTTAAACAGAACTATAGAAAAATCTATATAAAATGGGTCATTCCCATAGACTGTAAAAAATATGGACAAAGCGTCTGTGACGTCACCCATAGACTCTCTGAAGAATGGGTTTGAGGCTGTTTATGGAGGGTATGGTCAGCGCCATACTGGAAAATCTTGGAAAATACAAAATACAAATGTTCAGAAAGGATACAGAGGTGGTATGTGTTGTGTCAGATCATGGCCGAGACGTTAAATTCACTCGGCGCAGCCCGTTATCAGCTGTCAAAGTTAACTGCCCTTATTTGTCACACATTTTATATCTAAATATGATCTAAACTAACGAGTTAGAAAAAAATTCACCCCCTCACAGTTGTCAGGCACGCGGAACATATTGAAGATTACAATAAAAGTCCATGGGACCAAACTGTAAACGTACGAATTTATGCTGTGAAAACGGACATTTTAACATGACGTCCATGGATATTTGCTCCCTTTTGGGACCGGCCTCTAGCGGATTTGAGATGTATTGCAGTTTATCGCACTTCCAGGTAGGCTTCAAATGAGACGCTTCGGTTATGGTATGTTTAGGTTTAGGTTTAGGGTTAGACCACTAGGAGGCGCCTTCTGCCCGATTTATTTTTACGTCTCATTTGGCGCTAAAGGGTGCCATGTGCATTGGATATTTATGCTTTTGCAAAAGCGTTGTATATGGCGCTTTGGGATGAGAACGGGCTGGACATTCCATATCCATAGACATTTCTATAGTGTGCAAACTGTATATTCTATCCCTTAAAGGGATACTTCAGGATTTAGCATTAAGCTTTGTATGAGTAAAAAAACATTAGTATTTTCGAATTACAGTGCTTCACTTTAACCAACCAACCCCAAAAACTTTCTTAATTTTTACATTTTCAACATTGCTTAGTATTATTTACAAGCTGGGACAACAAAAAAACCCACAAGGACAAGGATTTCAAAATAAATCATAACGTAGGGTACACCTGAACCACACATACAAGCACCAAAGCTTTGTGAGACGGTCTCCTAACAGTATAACAACGCTTTCTGTTTCCTTGGTTTTTATTCTCTCTTGCCATCTCTGCATGTGGGAGGAACCGTTGGTGTAAGACTTCACCCTGAATAGACAAGATTATCATCAGGTTTCATCAGAGTCAGTTATTTTACAGTTTGTTGGAAGTCCAAGACGTTTCACTCCCCTATCCTCATGCCAGACATAGTCGGCAAAAGATCTTTTAAACACCTGTTTCCCTCCAAAAAGTTCAATAACTCAAGATCGTATGCAGCTCTTCCCAGTTAAACTGTTTTTGACAAGCTTGTGTCAACTAGACAGATGGTTAGAACACATTATGATCTCATGAATGATTTTGTTCCAGTTTGGCACCTCAGAGTATTCAAAACATTCAGAGGTATCAGAGCTGGCCTTTCATATGTACACAGTTAATCCTTTGAAGAGAGAGACATGTTCTTTCCTGCCTGCAGAAATTACTCATGCATGCTTATGAAATCTTGTGTGGGTGAGAGATGGAGTCGAGGTGTGGATCACTGGCACTGACTAAGGTGTCATGAGTGACGTTCTTTTAAAAGTAGAATTAACTCTGGGGTCTAAGGTTCTTTTAAAAGTAGAATTAACTCTGGGGTCTAAGGTGCTTTGGGGGTCCTTGGGATGTTTTGACATGCCCTGACATTTGTGCTTTTTTCAGTTGCTTATAAACATATTAAGGGTGCTCTAAGACATGTCGGGTGACGTGACTTGTTGATGTTTAAAGCATTTTCAAACAAAACGGAGGCTAGATGGACCCTCCCTCCTCCTCATCTGTGCACTGACCCCCCCCCCAAACCCCACCCCCAGGGCCTTCTTGCCAGTTATTGGCTGGAATAGTTTGTTATGTTTCATGGAGCGGGTTGCCACAGTTTGTCTTTGTTGCCATTTGTGGAGCCTTGGTTGTCTGCATAGACTGCGTTTTTTTACAGCATGTTAAGGGGACAGGCAGCTAGCAGATAGTGAGGAGATGTTTGCTGTATGTGAAAAAAAATATTTTGGCCTAAAAAACATGTGACATTGCTTAGAGCACCTTTAATGGCATGGGTAAAATTACACTATTTAGCACAAACAGGGCTACCATAGTATGTGAGCAAATAGTATGTACATGTTTGTATATTTTGAGAGATTGTTTAGGCATGGTTATTGAAAAAACTAAAAATTAAAGTTTCTGAAATAAGGCCACAAAACACATTAAGTATGTGTCCACAAGACTTTTGGATGTTGTCACCAAGAGTTTTTGCTTCAAAATGATCTGAAAATCATCCTGCCTTATCATTCACATAGAACAATCCACAAGTTTCCGAGGGACGCTCCTGTAAAAAATAAAGTGGGTGAAACTTCCGGTGAGGCGGCGGAAGTAGCATTTCAATGGTATTTTGTGTGTTAGTTAGCGAAGAGGCTAGCTGTTTTTCAGTGAATTATTTTACTATTTAAAGACGCAAATCTTTATGAGAGATGTCGTTACAGAGCTCAGGGACAACATGTGCGGTTCGCGGTTGTACGTATAACCGGACTAAACTAATTCAGTGGCTTAAACGTGATTGTTTTGAACATAAGCTGAAAACGAAATCGGAGTGATCCTGCCAGAGAGCCCGTCTCTGATCCTGCCAACGACTGTAGTTTCCATCACCTCCCAAAAGACAACGAATCTTCCTGTGTACATTTGTTTAAATTCTTAATATTCTATAAACTCTATCAGCATGCGTTTGGCTGTTCGCTACTGATGTTACACTAAACTAATGATCAAAGCCTGTGTTGACAGAATACCAAATGTGCCAGTTAATGTATTCAAGTGGCACATTCATTTATAATTTTGAATAAACTCCAAAGCACAATGACTAAGTGTGTATTTTTTATTTTTATTGTTTGTCAGCTCGCACAACTGTCTGTCACCATGCCTTGATGAGTATTGATTATTAATAATGTTATTATAATACTCCCAATCAACTACTGCGGAGGGTAAAGGTACTGTTATTTCACCCTTTTTAATTTCGTTGAGGTTGTGTTCCCACATCGTTAGCTAGTTTGGATCGCTATAACTTGAAAGACTGTCAACTCTTGAATGAACGAGTGTCAAGCATGTCAAGTCGCGCTTTGTTTACTTTGAACCGAAAGTTCGCGCCCACTTTTGACGCAAGGGCTCATAGGGTGTAGGAAACTTGTGGATAGATTGTTTTAAATTGTGAAAAACATTTTTTTGTTTGGAAAGGCAAAATGTGAATGGGTGTGAATATATATGTGTTCCTAATAATCCTTTAGGTGAGTGTATATAACCTATTTGAACAGGATTTGTTTCCAGGTATGACTGAAAATGTGCTTGTGTGTGTGTGATATATATATATATATATATACATATATATACATATATATATATATACTATATATATATATATATATATATATATATATATATATATATATATATATATATATACATATATATACATATATATATATACATATATATACAAACATATACATACACGCATATATACACAATACATTTTATCATACATATTTCAAAGTTAAGGATTCATTATTACACACTAACAGTTGATTCGTTTATTTTTGACAAAGCATACTATATATTTAACATATGAACAGAAACTGTCTAACAAAAGCTTATTTGATGTCAATTTTAGAGTAAAAACTTGATAATCTTTCCAAAACTAATCTTTCCAAATCTTTACAAAACAACAAAATGTTGTCATTACAGACACTATTCTATAGCCTGGTAATACCAAACTCTGCTACTTTGCTTTGCTTCGTAGACAGAGTCTGGAGTGGCATAATTGAAAAGTGTTTTCTTTATCTAACGAGGGCGCTCGTCTGAAGTAATAAAAAAATTGTTTGCCCATAAGCCACATAACGTTTGGTTATGCGCCAGCTCAGCCGCATCGAACTAAACCTGTAAACACACAAGTTATATGATGCGAAAACGAAACCATTTACGCGAAATACCAGAGTGCACATGGCTGTGAATGACTTTTGTAGATTATGTGAAGTAAATCTACGCATCCACCGCACAATTGGGCCTCTAAACTAATATTTGACAGAAGAAAGAAACAGGACAATATTTGCAGCTAACTGTCAAAGTTAGGATTAGTTCTGTTAAACACAGCTTTTTGTTCATTTCAAGTCTGTCGGAAATGCTGCAACTTAATTGCAAGATTACAGCATGACATGGCAATATTTAAGAACTGGAAAAGAAAGGAGACACTGGCCTGTCAAAAGGGTGCTAGTTCGAGCTTGACATTTAAAAGAGACTGAGATCCCTCTGTCGGGAAGTGCGGCAACAATCACCTCCATTCAAAATGTTTAACAAACAATCTTCTCGGTCGGGCTTTCAGTTTGCAAATGCCGGAAATATTCTCCACTACAGAGCGAATTGCATCCCGTGTCTCCATATCTGCTGTCTTTTCGAATTTCCCCAATCTTAAACTCGGCGCTTAGCGTCTTACGTCACGGCTCTCAGCCCATCCTCTGTTCATTGATTGGGCTTGCTGTTTTCAGGCTGGAGGAAAATTAAGAAACATGTCGCTGTCTCAGACTGAGCACAGAGGCGAAAATAAATGAGCGGAAGAACAGAAGTCTGACGTAGTCAGGCTAACCATTCTATATCGCTATTAGAACAAATCTCAGTAAGCTATAGCAATATAGTTTGGATGTGTTAATGTAAAAATAATGTTTACTAATGTAGCAGCGAGAGTGACGAGCACACAGATGCAGATGTGCATCTGTAGTAAACAACACTGCGCGTCTGTGCCCTTCATTCATTCACACACAGACAATTCACATTTAAACAGACACTATTCAATAACGGTGTTTAGAACAGCGCACTTAAGAATAAATAACTTACTGCATCAGCTAAATCCATTCTCCTCTAAATGAAACTACGAGCACTAGGTAACTTTTCCAGGATTATTACAATAGCAAGAGAAGGTAATGTACAAGATTATTATTAAACTGGATGTTTTATCCAGCATAACCTGATAATATTTGTTTTTTAGATTTCATTTAAAAGAAGAGATTTCAGCTTCATAACGGAAAATCTTCAGTGCCTGTGTAAAAAGTATTTACTTAGTTCATTTACGGACGCATTTCAGAATGAACTTCACTGACCGAGAGAAGGTAAAATTTGCATCATGTTTATTTTTCTTTATTTGACAAAAAGCAGAACACTTTGTTTTCATTGCATCAAAAAAATAGACACTTGTAATATCTTTTAAGCATAAATATTAAACTAAATGTGCTTTCTTTGATGACTACAAAAACGCACAAGTCTGCGTTCATTCACACTGAACAAAAATGAGTATCATATTTAAAGTCTGCTTTTATGCAGCACTGCGTCTATGATTTCTTTCTTTTTTTTCTTTTTTTTTTACTTTGTATTCCCTAACTTTTAAACACTATTGCACATGAATGTAGATAAGTGGGATCATCCTGATTGTGGGTTTAAAAACCTTGAAAACCCAACACGGGCTCTATATAAACAGCCATTCATTGCAAAGACACAGATTGGTGTCTGTTGCATATGACCTAAAAGCAGCTTAATTACAACTCACTGACTAACTGATTTGGAATATTTAGTTTTGCACGTCTAATTATATCTTTCAGCATGGGGAGTGCTCTGGTGGTCTCAGATATATCAGTGATCATGGGGTCTAAGATTCAGCTGCTTATTTTGCTGTTACCATGGGTTCATGGTTCTTAAAAAAGAAAATGAAAATATGGTATTGTGCTTTCTCTATCTGTCAGGGCTCGTTCAGAGAAGGGAGCATATCTGTGAATATTTCATGAAAATGACATGGAGCATATATTTCCCAGATACACTGGGCTCTAAAACTACTTTTGGATGGATTCCAGAGGCATCTAAGCTTTCAGGGAATCTTTGATGGTACCAGGAGCCAGACAACAGAGATCAATCAGAGACAAAAGTCTAGATGCTTGATGACATCTGATCACTTTTCCAAAGAGAATTAGTGCCAAGGAAAGCAGAAATATGATAACCATCTTTGCTTTCTTTAAATCAAACATTTAACATTTAAATGAATCATCTTTTCTTATCCTTATTAGAAGTAGTGTTATAAGGATCTATTTTATTTCAGAAAATTAATTGGTTATCAACAGGTCCATTTGGAATCTGCTACGAAAAATCTTTAATTATCCATCACCCTTTGCAAGTTTGTTGATAAAATACTTCGAAGATGCTAATTAGATGATTCATAGTCTTCCAGTGATCATTCGGCGGCCTTCTTTACCTTCTCTACCCACGATGGGGCTGTGGCCAAAGGGTACACTGTGGTCCCCAGGTTGAACGCTCTGTTGTGATGCAATTGTGTCCTTAGAGTGTTTCACCTATTTTCAAATGCGTTCGTAGTCGATTCGACCTGAAGGACGCATACTTTCATGTCTCCATTCTTACTCAACACAGACCGTTTCTAACGTTTGCCATCAGAGGGGCAGGCATACCAGTACATGGGTCTCCCATTCGGGTTAGCCTTATCTCCTGGTGTCTTCACGAAAGTCGTCAAGGCGGCCCTTGTGCCACTCCAGCAACACTGGGTTTGTATCCTGAACTATCTCGACGACTGGCTGATTCTAGCTCACTCTCGGGATCAGGTTTGCAAACACAAGGACATGGTGCTCCGGCACCTCGCCCATTTGGACCTTTGGGTCAACTGGGAAAAGAGCAAACTCTCCCCTATGCAGAGGATCTCTTTTCTTTTGAATGGAAATCAACTTGGTCGCCATGTGCGCACAGCTTACGAGCGAGCGCGCACAGTCACTGCTGACTTGCCTGAGATAGATTGAGGACAAGATTGCAGTTCCACTGAAGTTATTTCAGAGGCTCCTGGGGCATATGGCGTCCGCAGCGGCTGCCATGTCGCTCGGACTGCTTTATGTGGAGCCGCTTAAAAAAACCAGGCACGCTTCGAGGACCAGTTATTCAGGCCTGCCGACAGACTTTCACCCCTTGGTCAAACCTCTTCTTTCTACAGGCCAGAGTGCCTTTAGAATGAGTTTTCGGAGGCATGTTGTTGTGTCAACAGATGCTTCCACCATGGTCTGGGGTGCCATGTGCAATGAACATACATGCTGCCCCAGTCCATTGCCATATATCGCAACTCGCCTGCCATCTCCTCCTATGGAGTTAGAAGCATCTGAGGTTGCGTTGAGCCATTCACATCCCGGGAGAGCTGAATCGTGAAACTCAAGGTTTCAGTCACTTCCTGGGGAATCGAGACTCCATTGCCAGTCGATTCAGCTGATTTGGGAACAGTTCGGCGACGCACAGGTAAATCTGTCTGCCTCCCCAGACACTTTCCACCGCCGCTTGTTTTATTCCCTGACCAGAGGGACCCTCGGCACGGATGCACTGAGAACGCACAGCTGGATGTCGGGCCTCTGCAAGAATGCGTTTCCACCAGCAAGCCTTCTTGCACAGTTCCACAGGTCGTCTCCAAGCACAGGTCCTGTGCATGATCAGGAAGGACGAGGAGCAGGTCCTTTTGGTTGCGCCTCATTGGCCCACTCGCACATGTTTCTCCAAAGGAAGAATCCCTCTGAAGAAGGTTACCTGCACGCGCTGGTTCAGAGGAGGAAGACCCAGCTTTGGAGACCCAGCTCTGCTCGGTTTAGTTCTATAATCTCTGGATAATGCCAGTGTCCTCTCATGTACTCGCTTCCACTAGCCAGCAAGTAGGACCTGCTCAGTGTCATTGCTTGCTGCACCATTCCACTCCACGGACTGGATATGTGCACTATTTCACTCAGATGAGTTCTTCTTAGACCCTGAGTTCCTCCTGCACTGTTAATGCCATTACCAGAGCGCATGCCCGGTCGGATCAGCCCTCAAGATTGGCTAGCTGCCTCTGTGTGCATGGTTCCCCTGTTGGGCAACCCCCATGTGTATTTCCATGGTAAGCCACCTCCGAGCTCATGTCTGTCCCTTGCCTCGAAGTTGAAACGTTCCAGCCTGCGGGCTGGATACCTCTGAGTTTCTCCATAAACATCCCGGACTCGGATCACGTGTATTCAAAGTTCTCCCTAGGTAGTTCTAGGTCAGGGGTGCCCGATCGACGGTCCTGCACAGTTCATCTCCAACCCTAATCAAACACACCTGAATGTGAATCTAAAGACCTTGATTGGTTGCTTAAGGTGTGTTTGATTAGGGTTTGAGATGAACTGTGCAGGACAGCTGAATACAGGCAGGAGCAGATTGGACACCCCTGTTCTAGGTATTCTAAGTCCCGGGTCAGGCACTGTGTTACATATTCCTTCTGGGATATGCTACTCAGTGTACCCTGAGTATTCCTGCGTTAAGCCTAGCCCTTCTTGCTAGTTTCCAGACAGGGAGCTCAGCCTTGCACAGGGCACTGGAAGACAGCCACTGTGGCTTGATTAAATTGCGACCCACATTTCGTCAGTCATTGACATAACTCGGAGTGACCGAACGAATGGGAATGTCTCAATTACGTATGTAACCCTCATTCCCTGAGGAGGGAACAGAGACGTTACATCCCCCTTCCACAACTGCTGTACTGCTGGAACAGCCTGGAGTTTAGTTTTTGCTCCTTACCAGAAAAACATAATGCGAGATTGCTAGCGTCCCTTCTTTTATACCCAAGCGGTGAGGCGGAGTTGCACTATGCAATTTCCTCAGGCCCATGGTATTTTTCTTACCATTGACCCATTTTGTAGAACTCGAAGGTGATAGGCTTCTAAGCGAAACCCACATTTTGTCATTCACTGATGTAACATCTCTGTCCCCTCCTTGGGGAACAAGGGTTACATACATAACAGAGACGTTTCTCATAGGCAATGGCATTAATTTATTTATCCTCTGCACAATTATACATAAAATCTAACTTTCAAAGGAAGGTGCATCACTTAAGCACTTTAAGTGTTCGGCATGCATAGAGAGTGTTCAGAAAGTGCTGTGAGAGTGTTGGAAAGGACTCTAAGTGATGCTTGAGGAGGAGATGTCTTTCCTTTTGAATTATTCACTCCATCACAGTAATGCATGCCTTCATGTCGAGAGTTCTTATTTCAAGAGTGCATTTACTCTCAACTGCTCCAGATGTGGCTGAGAGCTTGAGTTTGTGACCAATGGGATGCCGTGTGTGTGTTTGTGTGTGTGTGGTTACTCTCAGCCAAATTTGAGAACTAATTTAAATATCCTGCTAAAATGTTTCTCTCTTTGTAACCCACTTTTATGTACAACTCAATTACTTCTCTCAGGTCTCAGGTCTCAGATCTCAGATAATCCAGCATGAGATAAGTGTACTGCTGGGGTGTATATTAAAGAAGGTAATGCTCTGAATTTAAAACCCTCAAAATCCTTTATTTATAGTTGCTATGGTGACCTGAGTTGCATGTTGAATACATAATGCATTTTAGTATGAAACTGTCAACTTCCAAATTCCAACAGACTTTCTGTACAATAAAATAAGGTCAGTGTTGCATTGTAAAATTATTGGATTGGTGTAGATCATTTGTTTGCCTCTACACTAAGTTCCACAATCTTGGTTAGACAAGTATGAGAAATTAGATTACATTTAGTATGAAAATAGATTGCATAAGCAAGTAAATAGATTGATTTTTACCAGGATAGTTTACCCAAAAATGTAATATCATCCTCTACCCTCACGTTCCAACCCTGTATGACTTTCACAAAAGATGATATTTTGAAGAATCTTTATAACCAAACACTTTTGGTAATCAGTGACTACGATTACATGCATCTAATTTTCGGGTTATGGTCGGGTTAAGGTCACTATTCGGGTTTCTGAAACATTATGAATAACCCGTTTACATGCGTGAGCAGAGAGTTTCTCCTGTATACATGGAATTGTAATATCCCGATGTAAGCGCGACACGCAGTTAGCGTCTTGATGTACGGATAACCTTTCAGACGCAATTTGCGTCATTTGCGATTCTTCTTCCTGTATCCAAAGACAACAACAACAGCTGCATGCGGATAATGAATAGTTCAGGGCAGATAGCGATTGCCTTTGTTTGCGCTGTGATGCTGGTAACATTACTAACCTCGCTCCAAAAGTATGCTGTGCTGTGTCTCGCCATGTTTACCTCCGGTATACTGCACGCAGATTTTTGTATGCGCCGAGAACTTTCTCTACTCAAAAGACCAAGATTCCTTGCGAATAGGACATGCGCAGAACACAAATCACTATGGGGATATGCCAATGCGCGTTTACAAGACCAATAAATTGGGTTAGAAAAGGGTTCCCCAGGTATAATATCCAGGTTTTTAAAATCCGGGATATGAGCAATATTCGGGTTTTTGGCGGTGTTTACATGGCCGTTTGCGACCGGGTTATTGTTAATATCCCGGTTTTGAACGGGTTATTGGCTGCATGTAAACGCAGTCACTGATAAATTCAGCAAAATATATTGTGTTCTGCTGAAGAAAGTTCAGTCATGCAGTTTTGGAAAGACATAAGGTAAATCGTGACATTATTAACATTTTTGGGTTAATTATAATTTTCAGACGGACTATATCAGACATTTTGGGTCGTAGTCATACTTAAGGTTTGACTATTCCTATGACAGCCATCAGCCCATTTTGTAGGGGTGGTTAATCTGTCTGATTTCCCAATTCGATTACGATTATTGAAGTCCAGATTCGAATTACAGTCGATTTTCGATTATTAACGATTCTCGATTCAGCGATTAATGATTTTCCATTTTACAACAGTAAACAAAAATACACTAGACCAACATATGATTATATTAGCAGCAGCAACATTTTGGTATTAATTGCACTTTTTATTTGTTTGATATTTAATGAAAATTTAATGATGGTTAGTGAAGACATACAAACATGCTTGTTGTCTACTACTTAGGCAAACCATTATCTTTAAATAATTTTTTGAACAATTGTGTTGCATTATAATGCAAAGGCAAAATGTTACAAATCGATTATCTGAATCTTTTGTGTGTGTGACTATAAATACTTTCCTTTAAATCTACAAAGTAATGACCCATAAAGAATTAACGTACAATATATTTTATTAGCATTCCAAAGAAACAACAGGAAAATAAACGTGCCTGAACTAGGAGCATAACTTTAACTTACTTGTAGTAAATTAATATTATAACGACCGGTACAGCCAAGTGTTTTTCCTCCTCTGGCTGGAAACGTGTCATATGGCTTCTCATATTTGTCGTGTTTCCGATCGATTACATTTATTCTACAAAGCTTACAACTAGCAGTGGCTCTTGCCCAGTTCCTTTCCCCTTAAACTTCAGAAGCCAAAATATTTCCACACATCAGCTTTTAACCTAACAAGGCGGGTGTTTGGATCTCGCAGCGCCATGGCGTCTCTGTTATGTGCACGCGTCAGACGGTCCGGTCACTGCACTTCCGTCTTCGCGTTCCATCAATATTACGTTATTATAAATATATATATAATTTTTTTTTTGGAAAATCGAATTTTGGGATATTTGTGAATCGAATTCAAGTGATCGTCAGTCCAGCATCGCAATGCATTGAAGAATGAATTTTTCCACCCCTACCATTTTGTGTGGTAAACATTTCCAAAAAAAGCACAAAACAAAATACAAAGACAATCAGATTGGTGGATTTAAAAAAGTAACTGATGCATCATGGACAAAAAAAAAATCCAGTTTATACCAGTTACTGATTACACACAAATTGCTAGCTAATGAAGAAAATTAACATTGTTGGATGTGAAAATGCTTCAGGACACTGATGGGCTTCAGCTCCAGATGGTCACTGTGCTCAGTTTTTTTTTTTTTTTCTTGATTAGGAATGATAAGATCACATCTGCTGGTGGATAGAGAAAGAGTAAGTGATAGCTAACAAGACTTTTCCCGCAGACCCTTAGCAGCTGCCCACAATATACCACCAATTAAGTCTCCCTGTCTAGATGAATGGATCAGACAGCATTATACATCCAACATCTTTAAACATGTGTGATGATGACACTAGTTTATTACATATAAAGATGAAATGGAGAAATTTGTATGTATTTTAAGCCCAAATTATAAAGCAAAAATTATAATTATAAACCTAATTATAAACACTCTCCAAATATTTATCTGAGCCTCATTGTACATGTAACAGGTTCAATTTCAAAATTGTGTAATGAACCCAATGACTTCATAGTGAAATTAAGTTCCAGTTTATTCAGCTAATTAGCATGTGCTCATACAGAGCGCATGGAGAAAGCAGCATTGCTGTAATAGAGAAACATTATTCCCACGGACACTCCTGTCTGGCTGCACTTCAGAATTGACATTGTATCCAGATCCTATCTAGAATTCCTAAAAAAAAGCAGTCATAAAAAAAAAAAACATTTTATATTAAAGGTGCAGCAGTGTGTATTTTTAGCAACATCTAGCCAGTTCGGTTGAGAGTTGCACTAAGGGCTTAGCCCACTGCTCACCCTTCCCTTCGAAGAAGCTATAGTGGCTATAACAGGACAAACATATCGTCGTCATGAGACAGCATGTCTTTAGTATAAAATCATTGATTACCCGTAAGCCGATCACATAACGTTTGATTGTGACGTGTTTTTTTTTTGTTGTTGTTGTTTTCGCCAGTTCACTCACATCGAACTTTCACTATAAACAAATGTATGATACGAAAATGAAACAAAATACGAGCAAAATCCCGAGAGTGAACATGGCTAACCGAGTTTTGCTGCCTCCTTATAGGAGAACTCCGCGAACAATGAATCTTTGGTCTAATAAAACATTGGTACCTAGTCAATCGTTCTCTGAGATTTGTTTCATGATAATCGAATGTAAAGAGTTTCATCTCTAAAAACTGTTTCAGCGTATAATGCTAGCACAGGGGGCACTGACCAAATAAAAAGAAATCACTAGTTTATACCACTAACAAGGCTCAAAATCAGCCCACACTAACACAGTAACATAATGAGTGTCCATACATGCAAAACGAAGCATTGAGAACTTTGTAAGTGTACAGACCGTTTAATAAGAAGATACGTTATAAAGACAGTTCACTTTGCGTATACAGACAGAAGCCATCTTAGAAAATAAGTCTCGATAAGTCAAACCACGAACGTCGATGCTGAGTGAGCTGAACTGTATCCACAAGTTTCCTACTCCCTATGAGGCCTTGCATCAAAAGTGGGCGTGTCTTCCGGTTTGAAGTGAAACAAAGCGCGACTTGACATGCTTGACACTCGTTCATTCAACAGTTGACAGTCATTCAAGTTATCAGCGATCCAAACTAGCTAACGGTGTGGGAACACAACCTCAATGAAATTAAATAAGGGTAAAAACAACAGTACCTTTACCCTCCGCAGTAGTTGGTTGGGAGTATTATAATAACATTATTAATAATCATTACTCATCAAGGCATGGTGACAGACAGTTGTGTGAGCTGACAAACAACTAAAATAAAAAAATACACACTTAGTCATTGTGCTTTGGAGTTTATTCAAAATTATAAATGAATGTGCTACTTGAATACATTAACTGGCACATTTGGTATTCGGTCAACTGCAGGCTTTGATCGTGAGTTTCAGGTGTAACATCAGTAGCAAACATCCAAACTGATATGCTGTTAGCCATGCTGATAGAGTTTATAGAATATTAAGAATTTAAACAAATGTACACAGGAAGATTCGTCGATCTTTGGGAGGTGATGGAAACATCAGTCGTTGGCAGGATCACTCTGATTTCGTTTTTAGCTTATGTTCAAAACAATCACGTTTAAGCCACTGAATTAGTTTCAGTCCGAGTTATACGTACAATCACGAACAGCACATGTTGTCCCTGAGCTCCGTAACGACATCTCTCAAAGATTTGCGTCTTTAAATAGTAAAATAATTCTCCGGAAAACAGCTATCCTCTTCACAAACTTGCACACAAAATACCATTGGAATGCTATTCCGCGGCCTACCGGAAGTTTCACCCACTTTATTTTTTACAGGAGCGCCTCTCGGAAACTTGTGGATAAAGTACAGCGAACTTCTGTACTGTGTGAACGGCATTCAGGGATTGACTTAAAGACTATTTTTGAGATGGCTCCTGCTGTGTATAAATGAAGTGAACCGTCTTTATAGCAGCATCTTCTTATTAAACGGTCTGTACACTTACAAAGTTCTCAATGCTTAGTTTTGCATGTATGGACACTCATTATGTTACTGTGTTAGTGTGGGACTATTTTAGAGCCTTGTTCAGCGGTATAAACTTAGCGATTTCTTTTTATTAGTACAATGTCCCCAGTGCTAGCATTATACGCTAAACAGTTTTGCAGAGATAAAACACTTGTTTTATTAGACCAAAGGTTCATTGTTCGCAGAGTTCTCCTTTAACCTGATCCTCCATGAGTGTAACCAAGGAGGACACAATAGAAGAACAATCGCCTTGCCGGCCTTTGGCCTGCCCAGTTTCTCGCTGATGATCGGTAATCGTTGATAAATTAAACTTTTCCCAAAACCTGTCTGGAGTCAGGCCACAACATCACCTCCATTAAAAATGTTCAACAAACACTCTTCTTGTTCAGGCTTAAATTACAAATGGCTTCAATTTTCCACAACAGAGCGAATATGTACCGTGTCTCATATCCACAGATGTTTCAGATTTCCCTAACCTAAAATACAATCTTAAACTTGGTGCTTCAGCGTCTATCGTACGAACTCTCAGCCCGCCTCTGTTTGTTGATTTGGCCGGCTGTTTCAGGCCGAAGGGAACTGAGAGACATGTTGAATGTACTCAGACTGAGTAGAGAACTGAATAAAGCGGAAGTACGAAGTCAGGCACAGTCAGGCTAACTCAGTATTTTACTTTTAATTTTGTCCAAGTAGCTGTTTTGTTTTATGTCCTCCTCCAATAAGTGAGATATATAGCTCCATTATTGCTCAAAGTAAAAAAAAAAAATAAATAAAAAAAAACATACTATGTGGTGTTAGTTTTAATAAAAATATAATAAAAATTAAATCAAGAAAATTTCTCTGGCATTTCTCTTTTTTCTGTATTGAAAGCGTACCGAGCCGTGACAAGTGTACTGTATCTGAAACCGAAACCAGTGAATTTTGTGAATTGTTGCACCCTTAAAAGTTATGGATGTAATATTGCATTTCTGTTAATAGATACTCAAAATTATTACACATTGCACCTTTAACCCTCTATTTTTGTGCATTTTAATTAAAAAAAATTTAAATTGTATAACTTTTTTCAAGTTAACTTTTTTCACTTCAGCAGTATTCTGCCAAGTGATGTTCAAGATTTATGACAGCTTAAGTAAGAAAGTTCTATAAATATAATTTAGTATCATAAAATCCCCTAAAAATACAAAATATAAAAAAGACTTTATCAAACTAAAATATAGTACAATCATTTAATTTAAATAAACCAAATTTCAGTCAATTTTGAGCCAACACAGAACAGTACCAGAGTGTTAAGTGTCTTAATTATGTACTAAGATTAAATGAATCATTTGAAACAATGACCCTAGTGTGTAAACACATTTTTACATTGTACTTACATTATAAAAATACCTGCATTATTTTCTGTAATTACATCATTACGCAGCTCTCCATAGAGCTACATTTTACCAACCCTCAAACACCATACCACGAAAACTGAGGCTTACCCACCTCAATAGAAGCTAAATTGTTTTGCAATACTTTATGAACAATTATATAAATGTTGATGTAAGTAGTAAAAAGACGCCTTATATAAAGTGTGACCAAAAAATAAACATAATAGATGTATCTGTGAATGCACCAATTTTATTATTTTTATAGACATTCTGGAAAAAGCCAAATTCTTGATGTATTACATTTCTGCAAGAATTATTATTCTTATTATTATTATTGGGGGATTATTCTTAACAATACAGATGCAAGTCTATGGGTGCCATCTGGCTGTCCCAGGTGTGGTAAAGTGCAGCAGTGTATGCTTTGTTCAAACTGCAGTAAATCTTCTACAGTACAACAGCCAGAACTGGGTCTCATGCGGTAATGGATTGGCCATGCGTTGGATAACGTCTGCTGGCCACACTTCTAGGACGTCTTTGTCCCGCATAGGTTGACAAACAAGTGGAACGTGCGAGGGGAACAAAACCACACACACACACACACACACAAAGAGGCCCACTGTCTGTGATAGAGGTCTTTCATGGCCAATTAAAGCAGCCCGACTTTCCACCTCAATAACATCTAAGCATCTATTAGTGGCAAGCGTACGCTCAGTCATGGCTCCCACTGAGTTCAGCTCATTGACTGTATGATTAGGTCATATCGTTCTCATCTGTCTCCAGAGAACAATGATGCAACAGCAGAGTGCATGAAGAGCTACAGCTACTCTCCAACAAACTGTAAATCATGTGTCCTACTGCTGGGTGATTACAATAGTGTCTGAATGAGCCCCAGGGTTACAAAGGCCAAAATCTGTAAATAAAGCTTAAAAAAGATCTTCTGAGGCAGGGCAAAGTGTCAGTTATTATACAGACATTAAATGTAATTCATAACCCATAAAATTCCAGCTACACTCTTAGAAATAAAGGTTACTTATCAGCATTTATGGTTCCATGAAAAAGAATTTAACATGGAACCTTTTCAATGGACAAAACTTTTTTTATATATTGGAAAATATTTTTTCTAATTATTAAAATGTTCTTAACACTAAGAAAAAGAAGTTATTCTAATGGCATTGCTTTGAAAACCTTTTGGGTGCTCACACATCATCATTTCTATATTTATCAGTTATATTATTAGTAGCTCTTCTTTTATATTATCTGTATATCAGTATACATATTAACCATAAACCTCATTTGTTTACACTATTTCAAAACCACAGGTCTTTCCCACATGAGTAGGCTGCTTTCCGGTAAATGCATTTTAAGCCATCATAATTATAAACTCAGTAAAAAAACTAATAAATGAATAAAAAATTTAATATTCGTTATAAATTGATTTTTAAAATGTAAACAATTTAAACCAAACTACATTATAATCAAAACTAAATATATTATGTAATAAAATAAAAGTAAAATAATAGTAAATAAATAAAATAATAATACAAATTATTACGTTTTAAAAATTGTTTAAATGCACTATTTTAGGGTAAGTTTACACCGACAACTGTGTACTTAAAACAGAAAAGTTTTGCCTTCGTGTTTTCATGTACAGATGACAATGTTTTCAAACAATCCCTGTCCACCAAAACTTCTAAAAATGCTGTATCATTCATGCTAGGCCAGTAATTGCCGACTTTGTAAAGAACACTGCACATGTACTACTGAATATGTAATACCAGTGCAGTCTCATCCATACGTCAATATCCGCCTTTTCAGGGCACCCTTAAACGTCGGTTAGATGATGTTATCGGATCCTAACTCTACCCCAAACCCAAACCTAACCCTAAACCTACTCCGTCACCTGAACTGACGTTAAAGGTAAAGCATCAGTTGTATGACGTCCCACGATCGTCATATAACCGAACGTTTAGGGGACCACTAAAAGGCGGATGTTTACGATATGGTCAGTTATATGACGTCTTGGGATGAGACTGTGTTAATAATACGCATAACCGTTTTCACAGATATCCAACATTTGTATTTTCAGGCCCCCAACACACCTGTAAATGAACGGCCAATACACATTAAAGTCGTCATGAAACGGAAGTGTCCTTATTGTGACGTGTATCCAATGAAATGGCTTCTAAAATAAAATAAAAAAAATTAGGCAAGATGAGGCAGCTGATAGTCTAGTTCAACTTTGCAAACAGACGCGACTTCGCTGTTATTCCTCCTTCTTCGAAATGCAGGAATTCGGAGCAGTGGGCATGCTGACAGAGGTTGTTTCAGGGATAGGAAAGAAGACGTAAGGAGCGCAACCAAAAATGCACCTAAACACCATATTTGCTGGTTCCCAGAAACGAGACAGACCCCAATTCCCACGCCCTCCAGCAGGGCTTGACATTAACTTTTTGAGGCACTTGTCCTTCGGACAAGCAAATTTATGTTTCACTTGTCCATGCACAAAAGTCACTTGTCCAGGGTAAAGATTTATAATTTTATCCAGGGCTGCACAATTTGGGGAAAATGTCATATTGCAATTATTGAGGTCAATATTGCAGATTGTGATATATGTGATCATGTTTTCACTTGTTTGGTTCTAAACCAAATGCACACACAGATTAGTGATAATTCTGAAATTAGCAATAACAGCTAAATGATTGATAACACCTACAATGATCAATAAGCCATTAATGTCTGGATAAAATTGAACTGAAACAGGTTTAAAAATTAACTGTATTCGTATATCAGAAATTGAATAAAGTTATCAAACAGTCTGCGCTGCATAAATTATATATAGACTACTCCTTAATAAAGCTACACAAGTGCTTTAGTCAAGAGCAGTGAGTAATTTTCTCTGTTCCCTCTGTTCTTTCATTAACTTTACTGACAGAACACTTTATTGGTAGCTGGCCCTTTAAGAGCAGCCGCTATGAACAGAGATGCGGATCTCACACGCGCCTCATTCTCTCAAGAGTCACAAGACAACTCTTTATGTCCATCATAAGACTGCTCTTATATTATGAAGATACTCGACAAATTACATTTTGGCATGATTGTGTGTGTTGATGTTCGTTCAAGCGCGAACGAGAACTTCTGGCACCTGGTCTGTGCATGCGCATTATACTGCGCGCCGTCTTCTGCGAGTCACATTCAGGACATTCACAGGCAGCGTGAAAAATGTGTTCGTTTCAAATCGGTAAAATTAAATCTGTAAAATAGACAGTAACGAGTGGTACATAACATGAAGTAACATGGCATTTTATTTTGTTTGAAATTTAACTTGTCCGGTTCAAACAACTAATTTTCTCTTCTACTTGTCCTACAAAAAATCCACTTGTCCCGGACAAGCGGACAAGCCTTAATGTCGAGCCCTGCTCCAGTAATAGTTTTTGACCGGAAGAGAAGTCGTTTCGAGAAGGGAGGAAGGGAAACGTATCTGATTAAAGATTATAAGAGTACATGAATTTAAAAAAAATAATGAAGTGCACAGATAAATCATTTATAATACACTACAATACATATAAAAATACAAATGGTATAATATGATTTCATGAGCGACTTTCAAAAGTTTTTAGTTGAAAATTGCGTCATTTAAATGGCCCATTAGTCAGTCAGAACTTTCCTTTTTTGTTCAAAACAGTCATCTGGCACATGGCATCAGTTGTCCTGAGTGAGACTCAGAACTGCATCCAACTGAAGATGTCATAAATCAAAATTGGCCCTATGCTCTGAACTGACCAATAAGGGACAATGCCATTATGCATAAAAGCATATCTTATTATTACACTGCTGCCCATCTCACTTTCATTGCAAAGTACCATATTAAACAACAACTCCTCGAACTCCTAGACACTTAAATCCACATTCATAATTTAAAGAAACGTATTCAATGTGCTGTCTGTGCCCCAGTCCCAAGGGGCCACAGCCGTAACTGTGCCGACCTTTGATTCCTCGCACACTTGCAAATGTGCAAGTCCCATTGTCCACGACTATGGCCTGTTTTTACATATTGATTGCATTGATCCCTCCACTAAGCACTTACAAAGACCATCTGAAGAATCAATACCATGCCTTCTGCTGTCATCTCACCAAATCAAACTTCACCCCAAAACAACATCTTGTCAGTGTTCAATGAAATGAATACTTGGAACGGACTTGGGGTGACAAATCAGAAATCCTATTTTCTTCACAATTATTCAATTAGCATTGAAAATGTTTTGTTAACTCGAAATCTAACATTCCCTCCAAACAACACAACTCCTCCAACCTTGGTGTTTCGGACAAAAGGGATGCATCCGCAGAGTTGGGATAGAGTTTCACAGCCAGATTGATTATCTGAAAGTCTGCCTTCTTTGTTCTGGTCCCTGCGGTGCTGAATTTGCGCTTCAGGTGAATGTACACAGATGCAAAAACTTGGGTGAAGAGCAATAGCAGTGCAGTGGTTATGACATTTTGAGTGAACTCCTAGATATTTTTATCATTTTCAGAAAGTTATGTGACGACTTTAGAACAATTGTTGGGGAAAATGCTTATTATTTCTTAAATTCACAAAAATAAAATCCAGATGCAGACCTAGCAAAAGGACTTGAAAACGAATGTGCTGAATTGAATTTGTTTTGTACAAGAAAATCTATAAATAACACAGAAGTAAGTATTTTATAAAGGTCTTTTGTCTTGTTTTCAAGAAACACATCCTTAAAACATGATTATTTTCGGATACAATAGAATATTTTATAACGCTTCCTTTTACAGTCCAGTTACCCATGTAAATACTATGTACTTATTTTAGTAACCACAATTACTGGGTAATAACTAGTACTAACCCTGAACCTACCCCTAAACCTACCCCTGTTCCATGTACTTACCTTATAATAGCAGTACTTTCTAGGTAAGTACACTGTAAGTACTGTACTGTAAAAGAAAGCGTTACCAATATTTCTTACATTGTTTACTTTTCATGTTACAAATAAGAATTGTTTTAGATAGATTATATATCACATTTACTCTAAAACAATCACTTTTATTTTAATTAATAGTAATTTATATATTTCTTTCTGGAAAGCAAAACAAAAATACTATTTAGACTGCTTACAAGGGCCACTTGTGTTTCACTACTCCAATATACAAGTATCAAGAGGGTCATTAAAACATACTCTACCAGTCAAAAGTTTAAGATCTGTAGATTTTTTATGTTTTTAAATGAAGTCTCTTCTGCTCACCAAGGCAGAAATTTTTGGATAAAAAAATACACAAAAAAACACAGTAATATTGTGAAATATTATGACAATTTAAAATGACTTTTTATGTTAATATATATATTAAAATGTTATTTATTCCTCTGAAAAAAAGCTGAATTTTCAGCATCATTACTCCAGTCTTCAGTGTCACATGATCCTTCACAAATCACTCTAATATGATGATTTTATGCTCCAAAAACATGTATGATTATTATCCATGTTGAAAACAGTTTTTTACATTTTTATTTCAGGATTCTTTGATGAATAGAAAGTTCAAAGCTTTTATGTGAAATGGAAAGCTTTTGTTACATTAAACACTACCCTTTAAAAAGTTTAGGGTAAGAATTTTATTTTGGGGGAAATAAATAAGAAATCAATACTTCTATTCATCAAGGATGAGTTACATTGATCAAAAGTTACAGTAAAGACATTTATAATGTTAGAAAAGATTCTAATTAAATAAATGCTGTTCTTTGAACTTTCTATTCATCAAAGAATCCTGAAATAAAAATGTAAAAAACTGGGTAAATAATCATACGTGTTTTTGGAGCATAAAATCATCATATTAGAGTGATTTGTGAAGGATCATGTGACACTGAAGACTGGAGTAATGATGCTGAAAATTCAGCTTTTTCAGAGGAATAAATTACATTTTAATATATATTAACAAAAAAGTCATTTTAAATTGTTATAATATTTCACAATATTACTATTTTTTTGTATGTATTTTTTATCAAAAAATTGCAGCCTTGGTGAGCAGAAGAACTTCTTTTAAAAACAAAAAATCTTACTGACCTTAAACTTTTTAACCAGTAGTGTATGTTCAACTGCTTTTGAAGGTTATTCAAATATTCAATTGCTTCTCTACACACTTCAATTGAAGCTGGTTTCTGCCACGGAATAAAACAATTTAAAAGATAATTGCAACTTTTTATCTCACTATTCTGACTTTTGCAAGTTATAAAGTGAAACGTTTATATCTTGCAATTCTGGCTTTATAACACACAATTTGTGAGTTTATATCACGCAAATCTGACTTTCTAACTCACAAATGTGAGCTTATATTAGGCAATTCTGAGGAAAAAAAAATCTAAATTGTGATATAAAAGGTCGCAATTACCTTTTTTTATTGTGGCGGAAACAAGCTTACACACACTTCTTTTTGAGAGGTAGTTAGAGAGTCATTTATTTTATGGTGTAAATGTAGCACTCAGCTTACATAAATGTTCGAGTTCACTGAACCTCACACAAAACAGGCACACTTCAGTGGACAAAGACACAGATGGAGGGAGGGAACATCAAGCTCTTCTTTCTTTTCCAGGAGGGGTGTTTGTTCAGAGTGGGTGCAGGGCAGTTTGGAGAGGAGGGGAGGGCAGCAAAGAGAGCCAACTGGGAAAAGTGTGTATGTTTATAAAAAACAAACTGTGGAAGATAACCAATACTAAACGAGCGAGTCAGTGAGATTCACAAGTAAACTAGTATATTTGTTTGTGTATTGTAATTATGTTAGTGTTAGTGTGTATGACAGAGAAAGAGCGGGAATGAAAGTGAAATTGACAGAGGGGGGCTTGGAGCTCATTGTGAGCAGCAGTGAGTTAATCTCTTTAGCGGCACACGTCTTATGTAAAGAGGTGTAATGGTCTCTGCCCCCTCTTTCCCCCAGGGGACCCCAGGGGACACTGGGGTCCCGTCTCCAGCAACATTTACATGTCGGTTATTCCAAAAAAAGATATGGAGGGGGAAAAAAACTCTGTGGTGATAAGATCCGCCCACTTTGCGTGGTAGACTTTTGTCTACAGGCAGTCTATATAGTATTCAGTGGTTCACTCAAGGACAAACGCATTCTGACTCGCCACAGAGAGCATGCGAAGGAGATTTGATTCAGATTTGACGAGGTGTCTGTGGATTTATTTGTTCGAAGAGTAAGTGTCATTATGTCATCTATTTTATTCTGGTAAGCCTTTGAACTTGAACATAATCACAGAGTAATAAGATGTGATTTTTATGTTACTAAAGCCAGACGGACATTGAGACGGTCCAACTGAGATTGTTTACCTGCAGCACATGGTGGGAAGTGATGTATGTGCATGTGTCAAAACACAATGCAATGTCTGACTTGACTTTTGCTGACTGTTTTGTACGTTTTAAATGACAAAAAATATGAATTAATATAATAATATGCCGTGTGTATAGACTGATCTTCATAAATGAAAAGTGCAAACTCATCACAACAAAAATACTTCCCTCTGTGGAATGGCAAAAACAGTTTGTTTGTTCCAGTGATTTATGGGAGTAGTTTTACACTTTTTTTTAAGTGTGTATTACGTGTTGTGAGAATGTGTGAACTGATGATAATGTCAAGCATTATGATTAATTTGCAGTGCTGTATAAAAGAAGAGTATTAGCATTACATCATAGGTTGGCATGACTCGAGGACAAAATATGTGTTACGCTCTTAAACAAAGACTCTGATGAGGTCGCTTTTCATTGGAGGGGACTGCCAAAGGGCTGCCTGAAGCTATTAAGTCCTGCTGAAACAGATGTTTTATCCAAAAGTAGTATCAAATAACCTTATTTAAATCACTGCATATGCTAAATAAAGCCACATGAATGATAATCGAGTTGTCTGAAATATCATCTTTCTGCCAGTACAAACAGTTAAATCAATGTTTAAGAAGTCATTAATATGCCTCTATATACCTTATTATATTTAAATTTGAAATGACATGCAACAAGGAAACTTACGGTTGGAATATATAGAGAACAACAAACACAAGTATGTGGTTGCATATTTGATTTTCTTATCTAAAAGCAGCTACAAGGCAGCACAAAATAAGATAACATAAAAAGATACAATTTCTTTTGTAATGCATGATTACATAATGTGATATTAATAATTAAAAAAACAGCTGGCACATTTGCTCTGTTCTTTCTAGCTAATAAGTCTTTAACATATCAGGCCAGTTATACAAAGCCACGTGTGACGATAGGTGGCAGGTCTTTTGTTCATAAAGCCCCTTGCTATCTGCTCTGAAAGACAGATGGAAGGCATGATGTGTTGATTATGGATGTGTATTATATGCTTTAGGCACATATGAATCATAAAAGAAGGGTGATTAGCTGGAGACAGACCTTTGGTTCTCTGGAACTGTTGTGAGGTGGCTGACAGGTTCAGTCTCCCAGGTGGGCTTCCTTTATTGGAATATTATTTCCAAAATTTGAAGCCTTATACATGTATATATGTAAGCTACCTCATCAAGTAAGAATGCTTTTTTTCTAAATAATGCTTGTTTGAAGAAATAAAAGATGCAAATTTTGCATGTCCAATTCCGATTTTTTTTACAAGCAAATTTGCCAATTTTGATACCGGTTGCTGATTTTTTTTTTTTTTTTAAGCAAATTTATTTTTATTTTTGATTATTTGCTCTATAACAGGCAAACTGGCCAAATTAGAATCAACCACTGTATTTTAATCATTATCCAAACAAAGATATAAAGCATTAGCAGTTGTTTGTTCCAATTAGTTTGTATCATTTCTAGATTTAAAGCGAAAAACTGAATGGTCTGACTATAGATTTTTGAAATTATGCTATACAAGCCACCTGCACAAAACAAAAAAAGCATTATGACCGAATGAATGAAAGGCAAATTCACTCTGACAGTAGACTCTAAAAAATGCTGGGTTGGTTTAACCCAAATTTGGGTCAAATATGGACAAACCCAAATGTTGGGTTAAAAATTTAATTTAAACATTTAAACCAATGGCAGAGTTTGTCCATATGTAGACCCAAAGATGGGTTAAAACAACCCAGCATTTTTTTAGAGTGTAATGGCGCTTATGGAACAGCAGCGTTATCTTTTAGGCACCACTGTACACAAAGCTGCACTGCGCTTATAAACACTAATTTATATGGCGGTAACAGAAAAAGAAAATGGAATTTAAACTTTTCAGAAGACAGCTAGTTCCCTTCAGAGATACCTTCAAATAAACCCAACCCAATTCAATATGTATATTTTTGCCTTTTTTTTCGACTTCGCAAACAGTGAGCTTGCTGTGCCTGGTATGCTATTTGCTTGTGCATGTAAACATACTCAACATACTCAACTTTGTGTAGCCCGACAAGAATGGGAAAAGTAATTGGCAGGTCTTTTGACCTACTGACCAAGTAAAATGAAAAGATGTTTAACCTAGTGACACTAATTTCAAGCTTGCAGCATTGTCAAGCTTTGTTTGTGGAAAGAGGAGGGTATTCTATTTACTTGTTCATAGCATGCATTCAATGTGGTCTAAATTTTGTAAATCAGGATATTCAGGATAACGGCCATAGGTCTCAGTCCTATTGTGCACCGTGCATGTTGGCAAATAGCCAACAAGAAGACAATGCTGTAGTTCCTGTTTTTATAGTACCTGTTTGCCTAGTGAACGTTAAGTAAAGTAAACATTAAGATAAATTATTCATAGACCCTAGTGCTATATTGCTCTAATGACAACAAGAGACATCTCACTTCATTTCTTAAAATCCATGTTTTACCAGGTTTCCCAAATGGGAATCAAGAAGGATCTCCACACAAGGCAATGAGCCCATCAGACCTTCCTCCATCATTAAAATTCTGTAATTACACACCTGCCACCACCAAGACCACCACCTGCTTTCTCCAGATGTCCCAGCAAACATGGGTAGTGTCAGCAGTTTGATATCAGGCCATAGCCTTCACAGCAAACACTGCAAAGCCTCTGAAAACAAACTCAAAAAGGGGCTTCAGTCTAAGAAAAAGGCCGTAGCTTGGATGGCCTTCTGAAGTATGGCTTCTCTCCAGGACCATTGCACCACCAACAACAACTCAAAAGTCAGCTATCATTCAGGCAAAAACGACGACTTCTTTTACATCAAGGTCAGCAACAAGCCCAGAGCTGCTCACCATAACATTAATACAGCTGAAGACAGTAAAGGAAGAACAGCTGAAATGGACAATGAGGTGGACAGGAGAAGAGGGCCACCAGAATTAGTTCCGCTGTCTGGAAAACTAGAAAAGGTAACAGAACTGGAGTTAGCCCGAAAGTAAACAAACCAAGGCTTGGGCTACAGAGTTAATTTTATCTTGCCAAAATAACATATCCTCAAAAGTTCCATTCCTTCAATGCCTATATTGTTGTATATTAAGGAAATATTTCTATTCTATAAATGTCTGTAAACAATTCCGTTTATAAAGCAGTAAAAATCTAAAGTTCACATTAAAGCAGCCAACCCCAAAAGATGGCCCATCCCCCAGCCATTGTTATCACTCAAAATCAAACAACAGTCAAATATAGTTTATGTAAAGTAATCCCCACCAGACCCTGACACTTTCACTAAGAGCTTAGCATTGTCTGCTCCATTTAATTAAACCCACAGATTGACGAGGTAAGAATGCCTTGATCTCTCCAGAGATTCGGTCCAATGGCAGCGTGGCACTTGCCAGCAGGCAACCTGCTCTTTCCCTGAATAGCCTCATTTATGAAGGATCTAGCTAGGAAAATAAATCGAGTTTTACTAGGTCAGAAAGTTAATGCTAAACTAGCAGGGCAAACATACTACCATATGGAAGAGAAAATGACCGGGAAAAATAGGAGAAGATTAAGAAAGGAAGGAAGTGTTGTTGAGATTGCCTTGTTGATCAATCATTTATGCTAAATGTTTTTTGTAATGTCCTGGCAGTTCAGAGAGTAATTACTTTGAGAGCATCTGATCAATAGGTTTTAAGATGGATAGTGTCCTGCCTTAAACATGAGCTTCATTAATGGTCAGTTGGTTGTTGTGCACTTTAAATCTCAAAAACACTCATCTGTCTTTTTCTTTGTCCCCTCTCATTTAGAGTATAGAGAACGCCTTGATTCGGCCGACCGCCTTTAAACCTGTTCTTCCTCGAAGCAGCAGTTCCTTGGTGGAGACTCATAACAACTTGAGCACTATCCTGGGCAAGAGAATTAGTCCCATAGACAGGTTCAAAGATCTTCAGGACCCCAAGCTGGAGACAAATTCTGGTACCTTCTCTGACTCTGGAAGGAACTCTATGTCCAGCCTGCCCACCCACAGCACCAGTGGCAGCAGCCAGATGGACAACCTAAGCACTTCAACTAATCACATGGTGCGCCATGGAGGCCTTAGCCAAAACATGGAAACATCTCAGAACCAACAGGGGGCTGTAGTTGGAATGAATGGAAACCCTGGATCCAGTAGGATGTGTAGTGGGACTAATGGAAACAGTTGGGCCGATGGATTTTGTGAAACAAACAGAAGTGGTGAGTCCACAAACGGCAACACAAGATCCATTGGTGTCCTCAGCGAAAGTGTGGCAGCTGCAATAGGTTTGAACAGAGAAATAACTGCTGCAGCACTGACAATCTCATCCACGGAGCAAAAGATTGATTTCTCTGGAAACCAAGAGCAGTTTCTTGAACACAGATTTACAATTTCAGAGCAAAATCCAACAAAACCATCAGCCTCCGGGGGCTGTGTCCGATACACCAATTTCAATGAATGAATCACTAATACAGCAGCTGGAGCACAAACTTCTGGAACGTGAAAATGAGCTGGCAGAGTTACAAACGAGCCTTGAGGAGAAGGAGTCAGACACATGTCAGGTATTTGAGGAGAAGCAACGCTACTGTGCAGAGGAGATGGAGGGGTTGAAACAACGCTGTTCTACAAAACTTCGTCAAGTAAGTCGATTACAATATTTTATAGGTTTGAATGAAATTTGAATATGTATAAAGTCTGGTGTTAACCCAAAACCAGTAAGTGTACCTTACCTTACCTTTATTATCATTCAAGCACCCTATAGTATTCACCTTTATCCAGACTGATCCTAATGATGTTTTGTGTGTATAACTGCAGGTGTCCCAAAGGGCTTTGAGAGCACAACAGTTATTGCAAATTCAGGTGATACAACTTCAACAGGACAAGGAACGTCTGCAGGAGGAAGTGGACCAGCTAAATTGTGACAGGGACACTGCAGAAAGCCGACTTCGAATCTATGAGAGCCAGAGAAACCTTGTACCTACACTAGAAGAGACTCAATGGGAGGTCAGTCAATAAGACCTAATATAGTCTATAAGTGGTTTAGTGACAAATGTGGATACACTGAATGTGATCTATGTTTGATACAGTGGGCCCTATTTTAACGATCTGAAACGCAAGTGTAAAGCGCAAACCGCAAGTAACTTTGTGGGCGGATCCCGGCGCTGTTGCTATTTTCCCAGTGGGATGAATGCCTCTTGCGCCTGGCGCAAATCTAAAAGGGGTTGGCCTGGAGTAACTTCCTTATTCATAGGTGTGGTTTGGGCGTAACGGAAATAAACCAATAAGAGCGTCATATCGCATTCCCTTTAAGAGCGTGATGAACGAGAGTGCGCTTGTTCCATAGCGCAATTCCATTTTAACGGCACATTTACCAGGCGCTTCAGCATCGGTTCACAGCCGAAGAGATCGCTGTTCTCGTTAAGGCCATAAAAGAAAGAGAAGTGACATTGGGGATGGGACAAACCCACCCAAATACTTAATTAAATGCATATAATAATTTGGGTAAATGTGTAAGCTTTATGCCTATTTTTCCCATCGTCATGGACACAACAATGATTTCCCTCATGTTTATATATTTTTCCTTATAATAATGTATCATTTGCAAAAAGTAAAATGCATCCGTGTTGATATAAGAATCATCTACAGTGTATGCGCGTTGTTCACACTCTGAATTATGGCCAAGCATGCGCGCTTAAAATAGCATCTGAATGTACGCACAACGCGCCACTGACTTTAGACCAGGTTTTTTCTGGTCATTGGCGCACAATGTTTTCTGGAACTGCAAAATAGCACCAGGGATTGTTTGCGCCGACACACGCCTCCTTTTTGCACCGACCCGCCCAGGAGCGAAAGTTCATTTCCTAGTTTACCGACGTGCGTCTGTGGAGGAAAACATTCTGCTTTGCGAAGTGCAAAATAGGAATGATAAATGCATCAGTGTATAAAGTCATTTGCGCCGGGTGAAAGATAGAGCCCAGTATGTCTATACTGAGTACTATTGTCTAAATATTGAGATAATCAGGGGAAAGAGCTAAGTATGTAAATTACAAAAAAAACGAACCACATCTATGTTTTATTTGTAGGTGTGCCAGAAGTCAGGTGAGATTTCTCTGCTGAAGCAGCAACTTCAGGACTCCCAAGCCGATGTTAGGAACAAACTCAGTGAGATTGTCAGTCTCAAAGCTTCTCTGAAGGAGTCCAAATGCAAGATGGAAGAACTGGAACAGAAGATCAAGGGGTATGAGGAAGCTCTTCACCAGCGGTGTGCTGAGGTTGAGGTATGTGTTTTCGTTGGCATTAGATTAACTAGCAGTTGCTACTGCATCCTGTACTTACATATGACTTACTTTGATATCTGTTTTTAAAAAGGTATCTAAGAATGAGTTTCAAAGAAAGAAGAATGAGGCTGACCTCCTCAGGGAGAAGGTGAACATGCTGGAAACAGACATCAAGGGCATGAAGCAGGACCTAGCATTGGCCAAAGAGGAGCAACAGAAGCTAATGACCATGAGAGCCAAGGTTGAGGAGCAACAGCTGCAACTGAAGATAAGCCAAGCTCGGATGGAGGCCTTTGGTACTAGTCAAGACAAATCAAAATCCCAGGAGGGAACAGGTGCCAGTAAAATACTTCATCATAATGGAGGGACCGCTGGCTTGGATACCCTACACAAGGAAATAGAAAGGCTGAGAGGGGAACTGAAGGAAGAGAAGCAAAAGAAATATAAGATGATGAATAGCTTCCAGCAAGAGAGACAAACATGGAATAAAGAGAAAGACAAAGTAATCAAATACCAAAAGCAGTTGCAGTACAATTCATTTGCAGATGTACAGAAAGAACAAGGACCTGGAGAAGATTCTAAAGGAGCTAACGGCTGAGATGGATAGTCGGACAGAGATGGACATAGACAGCCATAGCTCTGACCTGAACTTTGATAAAGTTGTAGCCACAGAGATATGAGGTCACAATTAACCAAATGGTCTTAAAAGGATGAATGTACTCAGTGGGCGAAATTCACAAATTTAAAGAGAGAAACATAACTTCACAGAAGATTTTGAGATGTCATGAGATGCTTGAAAATTAGAGAATACTACATTACTTGTACAGACCTCCAAAAGCTTTTCTCCTTTTAGATTGAACACATAATTAAAAATATTCAGGATGTCAGCCATGTGTATCCCTTAAAGATGCAGTAAGCGATTTTGTCTATTAGAATGACACTCAGAAAATATCCCTCTGACTTGACCGATCTCACTGAATTTATGTTTCTTAAACTATCACATCTGTTTCTGTGGCAGCCATAAATTCTGTAAAATCCAATAATTGACCACAGTCAGATTCTTTCTTTATCAATTTTCTGCCTGTTAGTCACTTTGTGCATTCATAGGACAGCCCATAAATGGGAAGAGGGTGTTTGAGTGTGTCGTTGAAGTTAGTTGATTAATTCAAGTTATGCACCATATCCAGATTCATAAGCAATTATAAGTTGTTAGTTTGTCATAAAATAACTATTATTTTGATACAGTTTAGTTTTTACAACTTTGGCAAAAATGATATATGCTACTGTTCTCCTTTCTGATCTCTGTTTACAATGGTCTCTAACATTAGGGAGGGGTTATGGGGGTTAAATCTGCAGAAGTTACAGAATGGCTACTGCTTACAGCACCTTTAATATGTGTCGCATTAAACCAAATGCTTTACCTCCCACTTACCCAAACAATCCAGTGCTTCTTGCCTAAACCTTAAGCAAATATATAGTCTCACTACAAGGCAATAAAGTGGGGTGAAAGTTATTTGCTGTAAATGCTAGTTTTGCACTTTCTCTTTGTTTTATATGACAATAATTTGTATCACCTTATCACCTTGGCTGACAGGCTCATCAAAACATTATGTATGCCAGGGGTATTTGTAGATCAAATCTCAGTTGTGTGGGTTTTTTTCTCCGAAACTTGCCCTGGTATGATTGATGACACGTGACACGAGAACCAGTTATGTTTTGGCTTCATGACATCAAACCAAGCACAGTGCATCTAAAAGGTGGCAACTTTTCTTTTAATTTAAAAAAGCATGAATGAGATCTTAAAAATTTGGAATAGAAGATAGAAACCCATGAATAAATGCTTATTGTTGGTCTATTACTCAATGACTTCAGAAGACCTAGAACATGCTCATGAGTCATGTGGACTACTTTTGTTGTGTATTGGTTTTCTTTTTTATATATATATGAATCACTATCCACTGTCTAACTGTCTGTCTAAAGCAATTATCATTTCTTCCCAGTTTCACAGGCAAGGCTTACATGTAGGTCTAGTCCCTGAATAAAATACCTGTTTGAGCTGATTTAACTGAAAACAACTTAAAATATGTCAGTGCCATTTTCATTGTTGCAAGATGCACACCAGTAATGTTGTTTTCTAAGGAACTTTTATAAGTTACATAAATGTCCTAATTGCATGGTCTGTGAAACACAGGCCATAATGGATTTGTAAACAATAATGTTTAATGGAAGATGAAAAATAATACTTGGTTAGAACAATAAGAGTAAATACATAACAAAATTTTGTCTTCCTGTGGAAAAAAATATATAAATGTATTTCTCAAAGGGAAGTCTACACTGCAAAAAATACATTTTCTTACTTAGTATTTCTGTCTTGTTTCCAGTACAAATATTTTAAAATGATTCAATCAAGATGCATTTACTAGATGAGTGAAAGGCCAAGATATTATTTTCTTGTTTTCTGGGAAAATAAATCAAAATATTAGTGAGTTGTTGCTAAAAAAAAAAAAAAAAGTATCTGCCAATGGGGGTAAGAAAACGTATCTTGTTTTTTGTGTTAATTAAGATTATTTTTCTTACCCCATTGGCACATAATTTTGCTTTTTTTAAGCAACAACTCTCTTAATTATGATTTATTTACTAACATAACAATACTAAGTAAGAAAAGCATTTTTTGCAGTGTACAGAAGCCTACAAAAAACATCTAGCCTAAAGAAGCCTGATAAAGAGAGTACATGAGTAGTGTAGTAGGTAGTAGTATGTCCTTTGTAGCAAACAAATACAATACTATATTTAACAGGTCACAGGGCAGATTTTCTTACCAATGGAGAGAGATGGTCAGCACTTAGACGGCTTCCATTTTTAATTTGTTACCCAGCATTTCATCACACAAAATTTCCCCAATAGCTGCCTTGTAAATTCTCAGTCCTTAGAGTTTCCAGGAATCTTGATTTGATAAGAACAAACTGATAATCATATTGATGGTGTAGGGTAGGGTGTAAGGCTGTATTTAGATGCATTTGAATGCACGTATTTGATGTATATTTCTTATTTATTTTGATTAAATAAATTAAGTTTTCTGAATACAGTTTCAATTGGTTTTCAATCAGTACCAAAGCAATAATCGAAGTTGATGAAAGACAACGCAACTGCCAGAGCAGATGATGAGCAATGACATCAAACTGCAACACAGGTGAGGAACGTAGACCAGACAAATAATCTTCCTTGCTGTAATTTTCTGCATTTGATTCTGCTTTTTAACACTCTCATGCAGAGAGAATAAGAGAAAAACAAACTCCTAGATACTAACTAATTGTAGTCATCGGTAACTGATTCAAATTTACCCAGTATGGGAAACCCAGATGCAATTTCTTTTCAAATGCACATCATGTTGGTGATAAAGAATGGAATTCCTTTTCTTTCTCTTTGTATTATTAAGGTACAATATTATTAATAAGGTCAGTGAGTTTTCATAAACCCAGAACCTTTGCTATGGCATTACAAAAGACGCTTAAACCTGAGACCCGAACACATGACAGGTGATGATTAATGTCAATATTAATGCATGCAAAGCAACACTATCTGAGAGATAAACAATATTGTATCAGTAACATGAAAATGTTGATATTTCGTCAAGTCTAATGCCTACAGGGTACAAACTTTATGAACATTAAGCTGGTTTAGATCTTTACCATTTTGTCTGTGTAAATGGGAAAAAAAAATCTAAGATAATGTCAGTAGACTATGGAATGCCACAAGGGTCGAATATTAGGCCCTCTGCTATTCTCAATATATTTGCTGCCACTTGGTAATATTATAATAAAACATGGAATTAATTTCCACTGTTATGCTGATGACTCTGCATGGTCGATAACGTGGCGCAACATGACAAATCTCAGCAGTACATATAGTATGCAAGTTACAATGTAATGATCAGTGACATCATTACTTTGCGGAATAATATCTATATCAGTTGGATTGGTTCCATATGATATTATTAAATCTAGTGTATGATTTCAGACGATGAATGGGACCACTGACATTTTGCTTGACCCCAATGGAGTTTAATGTAAATGCAGCCCCTAACGCATCACTTGTGTTATCTACTTGCATGTTAAAATCTCCAATAATTATTGCTTTATTGAGGGAAAGTCTGCAAACTCTTTTAGGAAATCAGCATAGGGCCCAGGAGGTCTATATCAGTAGCCAAGGCTAGAGATAATAGGGATTTCTTTCTTACATCAAAGAGCGTAACATTTAGCACAAGTACTAATTAAACCTGTGAACATGTTTTCTGAATAACATTTAAGAATATGTCTATAGACTGCTGCAACACCACCGCCACTACCGATCAGACGGGGCTCAGGCTTATAACAGTATCCTGGTGGAGTAGACTTATTTAGACCAAAATAATCATATGGTTTAAGACAGGTTTAAGAAACTACTATCTGTGAAAATTTCATTTACAACAACCACCTATAGGTGTGATCCCTAGAGGACCTAACATTAGAAATATTTTTGGTTCACTGATATTGATAATCAATTATAATTACAATTAGAGTTTTCCAAGATCCTACATTACATTTATTGTTTGGCCTCACTAATCGAGGAAAAGCCAAAGTTTCTATATAATGTTATGCTGATGACACTCAATTATTCATTTCATCATGGCCAGATGAAAACACTAACTCATCTAAATTGACAGAGTGTCTTAAAGCAACTTTCGAGTCAAGTGGCGTGTTATCTTTACGCATTTTGAGCTATCGCATATACCCGTATACGCGTGTATGTCTGCGCCATTAATGTCCGAATAATTCCGCATCTCTGTACAAGCCGTCAAATGTTAGAGCAAAACAAAGCAAAATGTAGATCTACAACTGGGGAGCGATATTTTTTTCCTAGGATGGTAAGGGAACAGTCATAAATGCCATTAACCCCAGTGACGGGTAGATTTTAGGGGTGTAACGATTACGCGTATTCGTATTGAACCGTTCGGTACAGAGGCTTTCGTAGATTTACGGTACATTTTTTTCGCATTTTTCCTGCCGACCAACATTTCGTTATTTAAATGTAAGATACGTGGCGTGACCACAACAATTCCCAACATCAAATGGCAAATATAATGTAAGCGGAACGAAACTGAGCTACTCGTTATTGTGTGGTTGTTTGTTTGGATGTTGGACCGTTTATCAGTTTGGACCAATGCAGCGTGAGCCAATCTTCATCATCAGCACTGTTACTGCACCGCCAAATCCAGAAAACATTTGAATTTCGCCACTGAAGTAATAATATCGCTGCGAAATCTAGTGAGAAACATTCACATTTCTCCGTTATTAACGGATCAAACAGCGCTGACGTGGAAACCAGGAAGAAACATTGTGCCATGAATGAACTTTCCAGTGTCCACAATTCAGCAACATTACCAAGAATTTACTGTATAACACTACTATCTGTAAGTTTGGCAGGAATAGTAGGCTATAATGCTTTCAAGTAACATCACGTCGGTTGTATTTTGACATTATGAATACAATTGACATTATGAATACAATTAAATGTTAATCTAAACTAAAATAAACCTTTGTTTATACAATTTGTCCAAGGAGCTGTTTTGTTTTATAAGCTCCTATAAAAAGTCAAGTAGGCTATAAAAAATATCATACTTTATGATGTTAGTTTCAATAAAAATATAATAAAAAAAATTAAATCAAGGAAATTTCTCAGCCATTTCTTTCTTTTTGCTCTATTTGAAACGTACCGAACCGTGACACAAGTGTATCGTATCGGAACCGAACCGTGAATTTTGTGAACCATTACACCCCTAGTAGATTTAGGGACGGGGTTGGGGTAAGTCATATATTTATATATACAGTGATAATGTTATGTCAACGGCCTTCATAAACACGCTGAAAAGCGATTATGCGTGTTGATAGCACACCAAAAATAGAGAATACGAATTGGCGTGTCATACACATGCTACTTCATGAGATCAGTCTGCTTAAAGATATAAAATGCTGGATGATGTGTAATTTCCTGCTATTAAATTCAGATAAAACTGAGGCATTGCTTATTGGTCCAACTACCCACAAAACCTCTTACAATACAACAATGTAGAAGAATGTCCTGTTACTTTATCCACTATAGTAAAATACCTGGGTGTTATAATAGACCGCAACATGTCTTTTGAAAATCATATTTCATGTTACAAGAACAGCCTTTTCCACCTTTAGAAACATTGCTAAGCTACGTAACATGCTATCTGTTTCTGATGCAGAAAAGTTAGTTCATGCATTCATGACCTTGACACTAGATTACTGTAATGCTTTATTAGCCTGTTGTCCTCGCATCCTCAATAAGCAAGCTACAGTTAGTGCAAAATACAGCTGCTAGAGTTCTTAGTAGCACAAGAAAATATGATCATACAACACCAAATTTTATCATCTCTACACTGGTTACCTGTTAAGTTCTGTATCAATTACAAAGTAATGATCTATAAAGCCCTAAATGGTCAAGCTTCTGTGTATTTAATAGACCTTCAATCGCCTTACAATCCATCTTGTTCTTTAAGATCACTAAATTCGAGGCTTCTGGTCATTCTCATTCCTAGGATATTGAAGTCCACTAAAGGAGGGAGGGCGTTCTCACATTTAGCCTAAACTCTGGAATAGCCTTCCTGATATTGTTCAAGGCTCAGACTCGCTGTCCCAGTTTAAAACTAGATTTAAGATACATCTCTTTAGCCAAGCATTCACATAATGACTCAACGCCGCCATATACCCTAAATTACAAGCCTACATGATTAACTAACTTTATTTTTTTCTATGTACATTTCTGAAATGCACTTTCTGTAAAGATGCTTTGAAAAAAAGCACTATACAAATACATTTTAATTGAATTGTGGAGTCGCCCTCTTGTGGTGACATTGTGTTATTACACAACTTGGGGGGGGGTCATCTCACCTCAATCTCCTCCAAAGTGCTGATCAGCATTGTCCTCTGTGTGACTGATAACAATCCGATCTGATTCCAATCTGATGTAGAAAAGAACAAGGTTTGTAAAAGAATCCATTTTGTCTCACAAAAAAAAAATCACAAAACTTTTCAACATCTACTGCTCTTCTAAAATTTACCTATGATGTTTCATCTTCCTTAGACAATGTCAAATGGTGCAGTATTTATAGATCTCATAAATACTTGAATACATAAATACTACCTTGATATGGTAGATAACCATGTGCTTCTCAACAAAATATAAGTAATAGGCCTTTCTAAAGATTCTTTTCTCTGGTTTAATTCATACCTCCACTGTAGACAACAGTGTGTTTCTTTTCATGGATGTGTATCACAGTGCTTAATAATGTACAAAGGTGTCCCTCAAGGCTCTTCCTTAGGGCCTCTTCTATTTTCTTTATTTATCAGTGATCTTTCTCTAATTTGCTCAGACTGGTGTATCGATTTATATGCATATGACACTGTGATGATCTACACATCTAATGTGTCTGTCTCTAAAATTCAAGCCTCAATGCAATCTAACTTTAATGCTATTCAAATGCTATCCAACCAGAGGTGGGCACAAATACACTTAAAAAACTATTTTGTTACAAAATACAAATACTGGCTCATGAAATGTTTTTAAATAAAATACAAAATACTGATGTGAAAAATGTATTTAAATAAAATACAAGTAATTAGTATTTTGAAAATACAAAAATACTCCCACAATAATTTATTAATAATAATAAATAATAATAATCACACTAGTCTTTTTTTATTACTTTAAGGTCAATAACACAAATAGTAACAATAACACAAATATTATAAATGTGTAAATTCAAAATGGCAAAGTAGCAAAATAAAAAAGTTTGGGCATTTCACTAAATCTGTACAGGGCCTGAAATAGCACCCTCTGACATAACTGGCATGTATAGCTAAGTTCACATCAATGGTGTGGTAGTTTTATAGGACAAAATCGATATTTCTCATATGTAATATATTTATATTGTGTGAACGCTTGCTTATCATGGAGATTTCAGTAAAGTTGCGACAGATGCGCCATTTCATAATAGGTAGGGCCTATGAAAGGTTAGGGTTAGGGTTAGCGACGACTTCGCGTGCAGCCGTGCACGAGCGCAAAACCTCACAACACCCACCGCGTCGGTGATTGGTAACTTGGAACACTGTTTATTTAGGTTTTAGTGGTTGGTGAACCCATTGTTTTTGTGTGCAGATCTCAGAGTCTCAGGTAGCCTACAGAGACACGTTTTTTCAACACATTCTCATCCCAAGGCGGCATATACTACGCCAAAACGTAGACATCTAACGCACATGGCACCCTTTAGCGTCTATATAACACGTACAGAGTATGGGTAGGTTTAGGTCTGGGGTAGGGTTAGGGTTGGACCACTAGGAGGCCCCTTCTGCCTATATATATCTGCGTCTCATATTGACGCTAAAGGGTGCCATGTGCGTTGGATGTCTGACGCTTTGGCTTTGTATACGATGCCTTGGGATGAGAACGGGCTGGGTTTTTAGACGGCATGCTTCTGGGAAGGGCAGCTAGCGGATCGCTGAACAAAAATTAGATGAATATGATAACTTATTTCTGCCTTTTTTGGGTCTGAAATCACAGCAAATATAGAATCAGAACTCTCTCTAAATAAGACTCTTGACAGGATACTCACAAGGCTTAACAAAGTAAGGTAACACGCAGGTAAGAATTACAATGAACCAACACAGGACAGCAAACACAAGGGATTATATAGGGAGACACTAATGACAAGAACAGGTGAAGCTGACTGGACAATGACAAGACGAGGAAAACAATGGGACAGAGTACGTAATGAGAAAACACAAGCACATGGCCTAAAAAGGCCAAGTGCTTGCACACAAAACATGGGTCTGTCATGATCCTGCCTCAAGAGAAAATCAAGGACATGAGGGCAGAATCATGACATTACTATGGTGATTTTTCTTAAGTATTTAAGTATTTGAAATACTCAAATACACTCCGTCAAAATATTTTGTTACAAACCACAAAAATAAATTGTGAGGTTTTGCGCTCGTGCACAGCTGCACGCGAAAGTCGTCGCTAACCCTAACCTTTCATAGGCCCTACCTATTATGAAACAGCGCATCTGTCGCAACTTTACTGAAATCTCCATGATAAGCAAGCGTTCACACAATATAAATATATTACATATGAGAAATATCGATTTTGTCCTATAAAACTACCACACCATTGATGTGAACTTAGCTATACATGCCAGTTATGTCAGAGGGTGCTATTTCAGGCCCTGTACAGATTTAGTGAAATGCCCAAACTTTTTTATTTTGCTACTTTGCCATTTTGAATTTACACATTTATAATATTTGTGTTATTGTTACTATTTGTGTTATTGACCTTAGAGTAATAAAAAAAAGACTAGTGTGATTATTATTTATTATTATTAATAAATTATTGTGGGAGTATTTTTATATTTTCAAAATACTAATTACTTGTATTTATTTAAATACATTTTTCACATCAGTATTTTATTTAAATACATTTCATGAGCCAGTATTTGTATTTTGTAACAAAATAGTTTTTGATGTATTTGTGCCCACCTCTGCCCATGTCTATATCCAACCATCTTATATTGAATAAGTCATATAGCATATTGTTCAACCAACCACCAGATCAGCTTCAATGAATCAAGATAACAATCTTTCACTCAAATTCCTAGATGATACTCAACTTGAACAAGTTGATTAGCTTAAATATCTAGGCCTTTGGCTTGACTCTTGTCTCCAATTAGTAAGTGCGGGCCAGACGAGGCAGGATTGAGTTAACGTTAGAGCTTTAATGAGTGATGTATGTGTTGTATTATCTTTGTCTTTGTCTCGAGGACACCCTTAAAAACGAGATGTTTCATCTCAAGGGGTTATCCTCAACAATAAAATCTATCCACTGCGGTATATGAAGCAAATGTAGCTAAACGCCAACAACAATGAAAATTTGCCCAGACAAGCGAAAAATCTTTATCTTATTCAATGCCTTAATTCTCTATCTGAAGGATTACAAGATTAAACCATATTAATGAGATAAAAATGATTTGCTTCTCTGAAATGCTTACCGATGATTTGAATGCGTTTCCTCTTTTCCGTTAATCCACGTGGATGTCACTTCTTCGGCTGTCAAGCGAAATCCAAACCTGCCGCAAAAAAATGGCTTCTGTTTCAATTGTCAAAATAAGAGTAGGCTATGACTTTTATGAAAACCTGAAAAAAATACTAAAAATAAAAAAATAAAGAAATAAATTATATATATATATATATATATATATATATATATATATATATATATATATATATATATATATATATATATATATATATATATATATATATACAGAATTTAAGCGCAAATAATTCTAAAATATATACATGCATGCATAGGTATTTATATATACAAAATAATTATATACAGCACACACAAATATATTATGTAAGCACAGACTTTTATTTTGGATGCGATTAATCGCAATTAACGTTTGCACAGCACTAATATATATATATATATATATATATATATATATATATATATATATATATATATATATATATATATATATATATATATATTAGTGCTGTGCAAATTGTCAAAATAAAATAAAAAAACGAGAGTTTTTATAAAATAAAACCGACTGAAAAAAAATATTTTTCTTCATATATATATATATATATATATATATATATATATATATATATATATATATATATATATATATATATATATATATATATATATATATATATATATATAGAAGAAAAATAATATTTTTTTTCAGTCGGTTTTCATAAAAGTCATAGTAGCCTACTCTTATTTTGACAATTTATCACAAAATGTCAATGTCAAGCGTTTGTGTATCAAGCGTTTGTGTATCAAAGGAGAAAAATATATTCTATTTGTCCTCTAGAGGGAGCACATAATCTATTCGCATTCTCTAACTGTGAACAACTCTGTGAATCAGAGTTTTCTACACTCTCTCTCTCTCTCTCTCTCTCTCTCTCTCTCTCTCTCTCTCGTCAACTTACAAACAAATCTTTGCAAGTCATAAATAATCATAAAAGTGCATTCATGTTTGCATAAATGCGAACTATGAATATCAACAACATCTCGTTGCACATTTAGGGTAAAAGGCTGCCCTCTAGTGGAAGAGGTGATAGAGACGGAGCAGGGAACCCCACTGATATGTTCATGAAAAAAAAAATCGAACTGCTAGGTTAGTTATCAGGACCCATGAGGATCACATTCTGGTGAAGATCCCTGATTTAAAACACGCACATAGGCTACATTTAATTTTAGGCTGACTAAACATTTTTTATTGACCAATATATTAAGACCTTATTTGCATAGGTTACATGTTATTTATGCATACAAATTCAAAGCTAGGTTATAAATATGCCATGTGGTGTGCAGTTAAATATTTTACACATTGGACACACAGAGCACAGAACTGTTCAAGAGAAACTACACTACATATTTTAAAGCAGTCCTGACTTGTGGGTGACAAGTCCTCCTCTGTACAGGCTACCATGTGTTTAAGCATGCTAGAGAGATTGGGTAATCCTGTAGTGACCGGTGATGGGGTCACATGTTGAAGTGTGTGTGTGTGCGTGCCCGTGTGTGTTTATGTGTGTGTGCTGAAGAAGAGATTAGCCATGGCTGGCACTAATTAAATACTTAAGACTCAGCCATAAGCAGTGAACATGCTGACTAAAACCTCAGCAACACTATGAGACAACCAAGAAACACAGCAACAAAGTAGCTCTGAAAATCATCTCATATGAACATTGTTTTATTTGTATATGCAGATAGTTGTGTGTGTGTGTGAAAATTGCAGACAAAGTATTTCCATAACTTGATAGTGTGTGTGAATGTATCTTTAAATACAAATTTGAAATGCTAAAATATGTCAAAGCAAATTATATCATAATATAAAGGAAGATTAATCAATATCTATACATATCTGTGCAATATTTACCAAGCGCTGAGTTTCCAAATACCCCAGAAATGGTTGTTTTAACCTAGCATTTTTTCTGAGTACATCGTATATATATATATATATATATATATATATATATATATATATATATATATATATATATATATATATATATATATATATATATATATATATATATTAATTTATATATATATATATATTTATATATATATATATATATATATATATATATATATATAGTGTTTTATGGCATGTAAATATATTTTTAAATGTCACCAAATAAGCAACTTAAACAAATCTACACCACTGATCAAAATATTATTACACACACGGTCAACCTCTCTCTTTTTTGCATTATTAAAAAAATATATTTAAAATGGAATTTTCAAGGTATTACATTCTTTGCAATCATTCATACATTCCCAAATTCAGAATGTAAATAAAACGTATTGACAAAATGTACATGTTTATCTAAATTAAATCTTATTCTTAAAAATTCACCAAATAAATAGCATAAAGATTTATAGCATAATGTCCAAGCTGCTCTGCACACAATGAAAGTGAATGGTGACCAGATTATCAAGCTAGTTTTTCAAAGCAAAATTTCTGTGATTTAATTTAGTTTGTTGCTCACACAGAAGCTTATGACTATATTATTACATGGAATAGTGTTAAAGTTGATAATAGGACAAATTTGTGATGCTTTAGTACTTTTCGGTGCATAGTCCCCATCGAGAGCAGCACAAACGTCCCTTTTCCCATTCCAAGATGGAAAGAAAGTCTTATGAGTTTGGAATGGCATGAAGGTAAGAAATGATGACAGAATATTCATTATGGGGTGTCTCTAAAGATAAAAACACAAATGGAGACAACATGGAAACTCGCTGTGCACAGAACTGATCCAACCGTACCTAATAGCGAGGATTAATGTCTTAAACTCTCTGTTGCTACCATATGTTTATGTTCCGCTCTAATTACATTTGTCCACTGCGAGCCCTTAAGTGTGTGAATTAGATAGAACAAGAGCTACGAGTGGGACAGACAAATCAGGCACATAAATTCACACAGCCAAGCAGCGCTTACTCACAATCCTATTACGACATATAAATCTCCAGAAGATCTGGCTAGTTGTAGAGAGCCACTTGGCAATGTGCAGTGGCCTTTTCCCCCTCTCGTATATGTCAAATTAGGCCATACGGCTATATAAATCTGTATTGATTTTAAGATGGCCTCCAGTACCACCTGCTCACACTGCACACAGTCTGCGTTTATGTATTTTTCACAAAAGAATAATTTGAAAGGATTATACTATTGTGTATTGTTTGGAGAACTGAAATCTGACTGAACAATAATCAAATGTATTTTTAAACCATGTTCTGGTTTCAAATATCAGGAAGTAGAATGTGTATCAAGTAACTTTTTTGGGGTCACTGTAAAGGTTGAAAACTCCTGCTTAGCTGCATCTCCATTTTCTGAAATTGTTCATGATGCTGATATGCTGTCCTGACATGAGTGGACTGGGTTTCCACCAGAGCCATCAACAAGTTTCAGGGAATATGAAAATGACATAGGCCTATAGAGGGAGGAATCAGTTTCATTGTTTCACAAAATCGCTTCTGCTGACTAAAACCTGATCTCACAAAAACACCTAGGCTACTCATAACATTGGGAAAATGAAAGTAAAACTATGAGTAACCTAGAGAGTTATCAGGCTCTAAACAAAGTCTGAATACACGTCAGAAGTATACTCTCATAAGAAAACCCATACAAACATGGCTTCCAAAAGGAAGAGTGCGACACTGGAGATGTAGAGAGCCACATTTCCACCTTTATTGCTATAAAGTTTAGATAAATCACTTTGAAAAACTCTAAAATGTCCCTCTTTGTTTGTCTAGGTATAGGCTGCAAGCTTTTTCATATCGACATTTAATTATTATTATTTATTGTCTGTATAGTCTAACGTAGCCTATATGTTGCTTCATTCATCCATTCTCATTATTATAAACAATGGCAAGCCAGCCATATTTCTATTCTATTTTATTATTGTAACTGCCACTTTTTCTGTAACTGAAACTTTTTGTATTGATGCTTGGTATGCAAAAGAAAAAAACGTAACGTAATTTCAAAAAACAAGATACTATTAGTATTATGTATGTTAACTAAATAACTAAAATAATGTTCACTATTATAAAGTTAAATTAAAAAAAAAGACAGACAGACATCTCCCGCCTTTACAGTAAACGTGATACTAAATCGTTTCAGTTGCTCTGATGTCATCATCGTGTCACAGAAGGTAATCCACTGACTCCCGGTCAGTTCTCGAGAGCCCCCGTGTTTCACGTCGGGACTGGACCAAGAGAGGGTGGAGTCTTTGGGCTTTGATATGGCGCTCGCTTTGTGTCATTTCCATACTAAACAAGATTAAAGACGTGTTAACGTGCGTGTGGAGAACGTCTGCACGTCTTAACGTTTGCCCGTCATAACGTCTGCCCGTCATAAAGGGATGGGTAAAATTAACCTAGGGTCCAAATGGTTTCTGAATGGTTCTTTAAGGTTGAAAGAACAGGATTTCATCAAGTACAATGTTCCTGAATCAACATCCTTTTGATCATGGAGTAATATTCCCATTAGTTATGTGTATAGTAATACATATAGTAATATATATATATATATATATATATATATATATATATATATATATATATATATATATATATATATATATATATATATATATATATATATATATATATATATATACATATATGTATGTATGTATGTATGTATGTATGTATGTATGTATGTATGTATGTATGTATGTATGTATGTATGTATGTATGTATGTATGTATGTATGTATGTATGTATGTATGTATGTATGTATGTATGTATGTATGTATGTATGTATGTATGTATATATATAGTAATATAATAAGTAATACTACTATATATTAGACTTATTCCTATAAGAGTTAATATCAATTTCAGGCTATAACCAATGCAGTGCCTAAGCTCCAGGTAAAGTTTACACAACCTATGAATATGTTTTGTGTTGGAAAGGAAAGGAAAGAGTGAATCCAAATTGTTCCATGCGTCAGTAATTTTTAAGCCTATTTAGAAAGTGGAAATGGTAAAATAAATGCTGCTCTGCTGCCACCTACTGATTAAAGTGTTCATCGCATCTCATTCTTTTTTAAGTGTTTGTTTTTCCTGCAGGTGAAAGCGATGCAGTGTTTGCTCCTCTTAGTGTATTTATTTGGGCTGTCAAGTGTTTTGCCTGACTTAGGCAAGATTTTTGTGTGCTCTCAACAGTAGCAAAACATGTATGACTAGGTTACATTTAGTAGAGTGCTGCTTTTAAGAACTTTAGTGTAGCTCTATTAAATAGTATATTTATGTTAAACATTTTTAAATTGAACTTGTTTAGAATACGAATTGCAGTATCCTAGTCCAAGCAATCACAAGTAGGCTAACTCTTATTAGTTTAAAATCCTATAAGCTCTCATAATGGTTTCTGAATGGTTAATTAATGCTCAATCAATGCAGCATCTATGGGTGAACTCGGGGCATGCAGATCGTCGCTGCAGAGCATTAACACATCTGAAAAAACACTAATATATAATGATGAAGACACACTTTTTCTGAATTTTACCAGCCTGATTGGTTTGTCTCTCAGAATATCGTAAAATGACAATAGACTTTTATTAAAAAGTTACATCTATCATTGGGATACCAAATGATACTTTAACAGACATTCAGCATTATAGAAATGAGTTGATCAAATGCAGTCCAACATTAAATGTGCCTAAAAATATGTCTATAACAGTTTCTATGAGGAAATAAGGAAAAATAGATATCTCCAGACGTATGGCAGACGCACGTGGTCACGTTTGTAAATTTAGATCGTTGCAGACGGGCAGAACGTTCAGACGTAATCCCACACGTTAACTTTTAACGTGACGTCGCCGTGACGTCTGCATAGATCAACAGCTACACGTCATTGACGTGTCTACGTGACGTGATATTTGCGTGTACGTCTCCATATTAAACAAATGGAGACGTACACGCACGTATACACGTGTGTTATCTGTAGTGCTTGTCAGTCTCGTCGCCGAATGGAACATTCCGAGCGCCATATTTGAGCTCTAACTCGCCCCATGCCAATCCCCCTCTCCACACATTCTGCCTCCTTTCTCGCACCATACTCGGACGGGATACACAGCCGCGCAATGGAGTCGGAAGGCAGCCAAAGTAACCTGTCCTCCTCGGACTCTCCGCACGACCCCTGGTAAAAAAGCAAAAACAAACAAACCTTACTCTCACTTATCTACATATAAGAGCGTCAGTGCGAAATCAATTAAAAAGTAACTCAACAAAGAGGGAAACGTGTTTTTGGTGGAGTCCAGCGCACCTCTCATCCACTCGGATGAGATTCACTGAGACTCACTGCCGTTATTTCAATCTCGGAAAATCTTGATGCGGCTCTTAGGTCTTTTTAGATCTATACGCACTTGTTGATCACTTTTTTTGTGTTGTTTTCACAGCAAAATGTTCATCGGTGGTCTGAGCTGGCAGACTACGCAAGGTGAGTAACACTTTACTAAGTCTCTGCACATGTCAGCCAAAGACGGGGATCTGATTCAAATAAAACACTGAATAACACTGTTATGTCAACCATCTAAAAGTAAAATTCAATGCACTTTTTCAACCAACTGTGAATATAATGACATATAAAGAAAATCCCTGCTTAAAATCATGTTTAAATGTTAAAAAATTACTGCGAAGTAAAATGGTAAGCTACTGTAAAAAAAGAGCCAATCAATAAGTCGTGACAAAACTAGCTTTTTACATTACTTCAACTCATCAAATTAAGTTAAGTAAAAAAAGTGTTTTTTTTAAAGTCCATTTAATTTAAATTTAAGTTGAAATGACTTAAACAGCCAATTTGATTGTACTTTAGAAATTAAGGCAGATTTTTTTTTACATATATAATAATACTTTTTTATAATGCATATTGTTTGTACAGCTCCAGTTATGTCATTCACCTTGTGCATGCAACTAATAAGCAAGTAGTCCGTCCTGGATGGCAAAATTCGTCCATTGGGTTGCTCTGTAATTTGGCTTGATCCTTTGTGCAAAGGCTATACAACAGGTTTAGCTGAATGAATGGAGAAAGTTTCACCAACTGCTGTCATGCTGTAGGCTGTCCTCAGAATGTAGGACACATTGTTGTTTTGAATTACGCTGAGGTATTGGTCACGCCACAAAACGCTTAATAGCCTTCCTGTCATCTGATTCTGCCAGTTCTGAACATTTAATAGATTAACATTTTCATTAAGCTTGACAGACACCTACTTAACAGCAAAGTCGGTAACTGAGGAACAGCCTAAAGTTTGGATGGAAAAAAAAATCATATTTGATGTTTTTAAAACAAATATTTAGATATAGACTTCAATAATAGATCTTTAAATAGTGGATAATGTAATCCATATCTAAACTTAACATTAAAAGTCTTTGATGAGCTCACCTTGTATTTCACATCATGCTTCTTAGATCATCTCTATTGATGATGTCATTCGTTCACTGTTGATGTCATCCACGAATAATCTTGGTTTTCCTACACTGTTTAAGCTTCTCAGGCCCTAATGTGATAAAATAAGTCTTCTTCTCCTGCTTTCTCAGAGGGTTTGAAGGACTACTTCTGCAAATTTGGTGAAGTGAAAGAGAGTATGGTGATGAGAGATCCAGTTACAAAGCGCTCAAGGTAAGGGAACGACCAACCTGACCCAGAAGCGACAGCAAACAGACAAAGGCTTTTATTATTGACTGTATTGTACGTTTTACACAGAATGGGTGGAGGGCGGTTTTGTAATTTTTATCTTTCTTTTGCCTAGGGGTTTCGGATTTGTCACATTTGTTGACCAAGCTGGCGTGGACAAAGTTCTGGCTCAGACCAGACATGAGCTGGACTCCAAAACTGTGAGTTTTAACATCATTTAACTATGTTCTGCTAACCATTTCCTGTGCGTCATTGCCATCCTTTGGCTTATTCTGTCAATTAGCCAAGGGGTGCGTTAACTAAATACTTTAGATACACATCTTTTTATATTAGTTTATATTTTTGCTTAATGTGTTTTAGTGCAGTGTCTGTGATGCCTTGATATAGCGATTCGCTATCGTCGCAGATGCTGTGTATGCATGTGAGGTTTCATGCCTTTTCACTTTGGGTTTTGGTCAAACAATTCGGAGAGAGTGAGAAAAAGTTCCCATCTCAGCCTTTCCTCAATGAGGTTGTCAGGGAAGCATTCCTATTTCTCTGTGTCAATCACTATGGTAACTATGGGACCCGAACAGGGTATGCTGGGAAGCCTTTGTGGTGCCTTGTCTCAAGAGTCTCACCAAACACGTTAGACTCATGCGGAATTCCGATTTTTCCCTTGTGGAAAGTCCTTGAGTCTTGTGTGATGTTTTTCTAACAGGTGTATTACTGTTAGAAAGGATATTTTAAATTCAAGTATGGCCTAGTTTATAAATGACAACAATCTAAATAATAAAATAAACATTATTTTGTGTTTGTATTTGCAATCTGAATACTAGTTAGAGTAAGAGTGTTAGAAAATGGGAAACTTTGATGAGAGGTCTGTGTGTTGTGGTGCATCTATTTGTGAGAGTCTTTGTCACTGTGTGCAGAGCAGGCGGGTCCTGGGACAATGGTGCCCGTTGGTTGCCATGGCGACAGTGGAGTCACCCCAGGGGGTCAGTGGGGAGGGAGGGTGAGGCTTGAAGGAGAAGGAAAAAAAACTTTCACACTTTCTCTCCCTCTTCTGAAAGTTTGAACTAGTTCCTCATTTGAGTGAAAAACAGCCTTGCACTATGGCAACAGGTAGTGCACGGCCAACCACAACGAAACTGTGTGTTTCTGCACTTCAAAAATACTCTACAGGTAATTTATTTGGAATTACCCTAAAATTGAGTTGTCATGTGGATATTATTGATGCCACAGAATAAAAATGTAAAAAGGTAATTGCAATTGTTTTGTTTCACAATTCAGGACTTTTTTTCCTCACAATTCTGGAAAAAAATGTTCTCTAAATTCTAAGTTTACATTTCGCCATTTTTAATATTTTCCCCAGAATTCTAAGTCTTCTGCAAGAATCTTGCAATTCTGATTTTTTTTTCAGAAAAAATTTACATCTTGTGATTCTGACTATTTTTCTCAGAATTCTGAGTTTGTATTCCGCAATTGTAACTTTTTTCCCTCAGAATTCAGAGTTTACATCTTACTATTCCGACTTTTCTCTCAGAATTCTGAGTTTGTATTCCGCAATTCTAACTTTTTTCCATCAGAATTTTGAGTTTACATCTCACAATTCTGACTTTTCTCTCAGGAATTCGGAGTTTACATCTCGCAATTCTGATTTTTCTCCCAGAATTCGGAGTTTACATCTCACAATTTTGACTTTTCTCTCAGAATTCAGAGTTTACATCTCGCAATTTTGACTTTTCTCCCAGAATTCGGAGTTTACATCTCGCAATTTTGACTTTTCTCTCAGAATTTGGAGTTTACATCTCGCAATTCTGATTTTCTCCCAGAATTCGAAGTTTACATCTCGCAATTTTGACTTTTCTCTCAGAATTTGGAGTTTACATCTCGCAATTCTGATTTTCTCCCAGAATTCGGAGTTTACATCTCACAATTTTGACTTTTCTCTCAGAATTTGGAGTTTACATCTCGCAATTCTGATTTTGTCCCAGAATTCGGAGTTTACATCGTGCAATTCTGACTTTTATCTCAGAATTCAGAGTTTACATCTCACAATTTTGACTTTTCTCTCAGAATTCGGAGTTTACATCTCACAATTTTGACTTTTTTCTCTAACGTCTCACGGTAAACTTAGAATTGTGAGATGTAAGTTTGCTGTTTTGTGACAAAAACTTTCAAAATGAAGAGATATACAGTAAAGAGAATTACGATATCTTTTTTAATATTTTTATTCCGTGGCGGAAATAAGCTTCTGTACTATTCCAACCCTTTTCCGAGGCTGACAGGGACTGGAAAAGCCCAACGGACTTTTAAATAAAACCAACATAATAACTAAAGAGTACATTTAGAAAGTGTCTCTCAGCTTCAGTCTTCCACAGCGTGGCCGCTTGTGCTGTTTTCTAAGTGCCTCCCCCGTGAGAGAGAGGCAAGCAGAGCCAGGGGAACATGGAGGCCTTTGTCCTGCTTTACCTCTATGACTGTGCCCCTGTGAAGGTGCCTTATGGCTGCTCGCCTGGGCCGACTTTAAACTGGAGATTAGCTTAACGAGCTCAGCGATGGGCCGGTGGAGGAGGGGAGGCCAAGAAAGAAAGAGAGAAATGTGTGCGGCACAACTCATAAAAATCACGATTTTAAGTCAGCGGTCTTGGGACACACTGTTGAACTTTCTGTAAGATTGTGTGCTTGCGTGTTTGTCTGCATGTGATTGATACACATTCTGCTAACAGGGTGCCAGTGACTGACCCTGAAGGATTGACCTGGTTAGTTAAGTCTATTGACTTAAAATAGTTTTGACAGGGATGGCAATTTTGGACGTTTAAGGACACATTGTGGTCTCATGCTGTTAGAATATATCCTTTTTATTGTATTTCAGAAATCATGTACGCATGTGTTTTAAGTTAAAGAAAGCTGTGTACCTATGTTAATATTTCCTCAAAATAAAAAAGTTGTGAATCAAAGGGGAATGTTATTCCCTTAGCCACAAGAAGTATTGACAGCATGTTAAAACACCCTTAAAGTAAATACAGAAATCAAAATCTCCGTACACAGTGTGGATCTGTGCACTTCAATACTGAAGTGTACTAGCTCTGTTAGTCATACTCTGGAAAGTCGTTCTCACTGTTATATCGGCCTATGGGTCAATGGCAAATAATTAGTGTCCAAGATAAAGAAAATAGGCATTTACATGAACACCACATTAACACTGAAAACTTTTGATGCATTTTGGGGGGCTGATTTTGAACACGATACAATTAACCTACCAAAAAAACTGAATTTGTGAAAACAGTGGCGTTTGCGTTTAAATATTCAGTCTAAAGGCACTTAGTGTTTCTTTACAAACTAAAATTGCCAACTACTGGTTTGGCAGCAGAATACGGCATTTTAAGTAGTTTTCGTGGATCTGTGTGAACGGAGATCGTTTTGACAACATTGTTGTCTATGTGAAGAACACGAAGCAAGGTGCATTGTTATACCCAAGGTGCATACCCTAACACACGTCAAGTTCTTTGACATTTGCTTTTTTTTAAATTTTTGTTTGTTTCAGGTGGGTTTGAAAAACTTTTATTCTGTTTAACAAAATGTTAAATCTTAAAATAAAAATGTCAACCATCCAGTTAAACGTATAAACACTTCCTTTACATCTTGGAAACGTGAGTGTACACATAATATTTTCTCAATATATATCATACATAGCAGCACAGCACATGACATTTTACATCCTAAACTAGCCTTGCTTTGCCATAAAATTATGTGATTTTTTTTACATAGTCATGAGCGTCTGCAGGGGTTATGATATAATTCCCTGTTTTAAGTTTTTTATTATTATTATTTATTTAAGTTGCATATACATTTTATAAGCAGTGGATCAGATTTGTTAAAATATGATTTAAATAATAATAATAATTATAAGATTATTTCAAAAACCGCATTCTTTATTTATTTTTTAAAATTAATTATCAGGACAGGTGTACCACCCTGATATTTTTAACAATTTAATTTAATGTCCTAAAAAATATAAAAATAAATTAATTCAGAATAATTATTTAAAAAACCTGCTTACAATAGAAATGAAATTCATTCATTCTTTGTATAAACTGGATTTGAATGTATTTTTAAACCACAATTAATGGAAGAAAAAAACAACAACATTTTGACAAAATCAAAGGATATAAGCAAAGTCAGAAAAAAGTGAAAAGTAGAAAAAACTTGTACTATAATGAATGTCTGTAGTGGTTAAATATACTCTTAAAGCACTTTGTAAAGACATTCAGAATAGAAAATGTGTATTTATTGTATGTATAATATATATTTAAATAATAATAATCTCATTTCATTGACCCATTTCCTGGATAAAATGCAAAGGATATTAACAAATATTAAAGACTAAAAAAGTATCAAAGATATAATATTGATTAACCACTAATAATCTGATTTTAATGTCTATGATGGTTAAACATACAAGCCCCTACTGATTCCATTACTTTTCAATGTCTCTTCACCCTCCACATAGTCCAAATCAACCCCAATGACAATAATCTGCTTTATGTGACCATACTTTTTATCCTCAGTCTTCCTCTCATGTGGACGTGGCTGTATGTTGATTTTGTTTGTTTGTGTGTGTGTCTGTTTGTTTGTTTTTGATTGTAGAACAGGAGTGGTGCGGCCTCAGCAATGTTGTGGACCGGAGGTGACTATCAGAGTAGTCTAGAAACTATAGACATAAACCGTAGCTTCTGCATCAGATCTCTGTTCAGATTAGCTTAGCCTCTTCATTTTACTCTCTAGATTCACAATGAAACTCTGTTACTCGTAGTCTGGTGTATGAAAATAAACAAGCAACTCTGGTAAACTGCTGTAGTTTACCTCAGAGGTGCTAGCTCTTTAGCGTAGCTCTATTCGAACCCTCTCTCGGACAGACTAATCATTATTGCTGCTAGCGCTGACTGCCTTCAATGTCTTTTAGAATTTAACCTCAGTACAGCATGATGTAGACTAGCATTTGGTAAATAGATGGACTAGACTATAGACTAATATAGAGTATCTTGAGTCTATCTGTAATCTAGTTTGTTGATTGTTTCAACGGGTGCTGATCGACATCAATTTTCTGCACATGGTTCATAAATAAAAAATAAAAAAAACTAATGGTATATCAAATGTTGCTACATCTTATAGAACTAGCTTTTTAGTTACTTCAAATTTGTTTTAATGTATTTAATTACAAATATACAGTAGTTTTAAAGGAGCTGGATACAGCTCGCTTTCCAGATTTGGACACGATTAAACAGTATTCAAATCTGCAGAAAGAAAGAAAAGAAATAGAAAGAAAGACATGCAAAAACAAACAAACAAACAAAATACTTTTTGTTTGGCTGTCAAAAGAGTGTGTGGGTCAAGGATGCTTTTACTGCTTGAGTTTCTGTGCCTTCTTTTTTGTTTCCGACCACTCTTCTTCCAAAGAAACATGGTTTTGGTGTTTCCCTGAGTGTTTTTCATGTCGTCCAGTGATGTTTACGGGAAAGCTGACCCTTCTCTTATCCGGTGCACTCAGTCACAGGAGGCCATGACAGCCTCCTCTGTCTAGTCATACTTGCCTCTCATAGAAACCTGTACACTTTTCAGCGTTTTTCTGTCATTTGTGTCCTTACTACGCTCTTGTTACTGTTCACACTGACTGGGACAAAGCAACACGCAGTTTGCCATGAGCCGTGGTGAGCGCTAACGTTGAGAAAAGTCACATTGCAATGACTGACAGTTGGAGTGAAGACAGTGGAGCATGTTATCTTTTAATAAAGCCCGATCGATTAAGGATTTTGAAGGCCGATACCGATACAAATATTTTTTTGGTTTTGAAATCCGATATATTGGCCGATATCTGTTTTATTTATTTTTTTATTTCAGAAACGCGCAACAAAACATTAACAGATTTCCCTAACATTAGTTATTTTATTTATGAGTTTTAACTAAAATAATATGATAATGCATTTTAAAAAGAAACTTTTTTCTTTTATTGTCACAACAGAACAGACTGATGATAGTGGCATTAGCTAGCTTTGTGGTTAGCTAGTCTATGATGAGCCATAATTTAGCAATGGATACACGTCATACTGAAAATTGTAAAACATACATTTTCAATATAACAGGCCAAGGAGATTATACGTCTCATTGCTATAACGGTCATGCGCTATTAAAGAGAAATACTTCAGTCACATTGTCAAAAGTTAAAAGGACAGTCAGTCAACTACATTGTAACAACATAATATAACTATTACTAGCTAATTCCGCTTCACTCTCGGCTTATTTAACAGCAGCAAAACTGGACATGATAGTCACAAATGTTGTCATGCTTATTTGAGTTAAGAGAACTGATGGGGATGTTCTTTTAATTGTTATTCAAGCATTGTATATGTCTGATAACAACTCAACGAGTGTTGCCAACAGGGACGATCTATACAAACTATACAACTCCAACACTTATGGCATGGTTCAAGCGTGTTCGTCCATTTTTATTTTATTTTCTGAAATATTCATTTATCGGCCATTATAACTGCCGATACAGATAGTTTGGAAAATGCCTAATATCGGCCGATAATATCGGCGTGTCATATATTGGTCTGCCGATATATCGGTCTAGCTTTATCTTTTAATATAAAATAACTTTTATATTAATCAAGGAAGCATTAAGAGACAGTAAAGGCATTTATAATATCACAATATGAATGGATATGATATAATATAATAAATATGAACTTTCTATTTAAATAGATCAAAGTTTTCACAAAAAAACTGAAGTAAAAGACTGGAGTAATAATGCAGAAAATTCAGCTTTGAACTTTGCCATCACAGGAATCTTATATATTGAAATAGAAAAGTTATTTTAAATTGTAATGTTTTTTTAATAATATTACTGTTTTTACTGTATTTTGGATAAAGTAAATCAAGCCTTGATGAGCATAAAATATTTCTTTAAAAACACTTACGAATCCCAAACTTTTTGATTGGTAGAGTATATAATTTTCATAATTATGATTTGTGTGAATATCCAACAGTTATTATGATGTATTGTGCACTGCTGCCATTGATATGCCAAGCTATTTCTTGCCAAAATGATTCATTGTAAAAATAGAGTGACAATTATTTTACAGACAAAACACCTCATCTGTGGTTGGATGTCCAAAATGCTTGGCAATTGTGGCAGCCCAACAATAATCATTAGAAATGCCTACAAGCGACCAATATTACAGCGATCTGCCAACATCCAGCAATAAAATCACTGTCAGTGTGAACAGAACTCTTAATAGTTTCTCACGGTCACTATTGTTCTTTCTGTAGATGAATCGACTTTTCTTTTTCATATCTTTCTCATCAAGTCTTGTTCTCTCCTCCCTGAACCATGCATGAATTGTATCATCATTCTCAGACAGTACACTTAATGCAGGGTGCAGCCAGAGCCTTTAAAACACACAGGCAGATGTCCCTGCAAGAGACGCCAACTGTAACCAGAGCTCAGAGGATGTGAGCTTCTCACTGATGTTCTCATTTACAGTCCTGGGTGTGTTGGTGTCGGTGTTCCTCTTTCTCCAGAATTTCTAAACTAGACCTTCTCCTCTCAAACTCTCCTCTGAGATCTGACCCGAAAGTTGCCTTCCCGCAGCGAGCACAGCCTAAGGTATGTGCCTGACTGGTCAACATGGTCAGAGACGAGGATGCTCTGTGCTCTATGATATCCAGATTTTTGTCATTTTTGAAGAGTCTTCATTCTCCCTTTCTCTCTTTTTCAGTTGGTGACTCCGGACAAAAGAATCTTTGTTCGGAGGCCTGTCGGTGAATACTACTATTGAAGATGTAAAGCAGTACTTTGACCAGTTCGGAAAGGTTAAGTCGCCTTTGTGTGAAACAAGTGAAGGCTTTATGGGATATCAGGGTGGATAAAGAGATAAGCCTTGAGAGGCAGTATGGTATAGTGATTTTACTATGGGGTAAGTGATGTACTTAGGCTTGGCTAAAGGGATATAATAAAATACAATTGCCAGTCTGGTAATGAGTCAGAATAAACAATTCTTTTGATAACTGATAAAGGTCCAATGTTAAGCAGTTTATTAAGTTACCAAGTCACATCAGCATTCAGCAATATACTTGGGATCAATATCGATTTTTTGATCTTTTGAAAGAAGTTTCTTCTGCTCATCTTGGCTGCTTTTATTTGATCAAATATACAGTAAAACCAGTAATATTGTGAAATATTTCTACAATTTAAAATAACGGTTTTCTGTTTTAATAGATGTTAATTTGTGTGATAAAAGCTAAATTTTCAGCATCATTACTCCAGTCTTCAGTGTCACATGATCCTTCAGAAATCATTCTAATTTGCTGATTTGATGCTCAAGAAACTCGGCTCATAATTACCGATGTTAAAAATTATGCTTATTTTTTCCAGATTATTTTTTACTGTAAGCAAACTTCAGAAAGTATTATAAAAGTATTGATTTCTTAAAAAAAAAAAAAAAAACGTACTATCCCAAACATTCAAAAATTATTTAGTATGTGCGGTAACGCGCTTGTTTCCAGTCACTTTGAAAACATGATGAATGCAATCAGAATTTACAGTCTCGGAATGGTTCATTTTAAATAAAATTTTCAAATAAATTAACAGAAAAGTATTCATTCTGAAGTTTTTCGAAGGTGTACTGAAGTGGCATATTGAGCCAGTTTGGTGGGGAAGCGTGAAAGAGGGAACAAGAAAGGCGCAAGAGAGCATGAAGAGTTGGGGGTAGAGTTTGAGAGTTTGAAGGGGTTGAGTTTTGTTTGCTGGGGAAGGTGGGGGAGATTACTTGAATCTGAACGCATCTGATGGAACAGCTGCTGACTGCCCTCAGCCCCCCCTCCTACTCGGTTACCACCGGTGACCCTGCCCATCCATTGTCCCCAAGTAATTTAGCGGGCAAAAGGTTTTGTGTTTGGGGTGTGTGTGTGTAGGAGAGAAAACGAGGTAGAGACTGTGTGTTTAGGGAGGACAAATGTTCATAACTGAAGTAACACAACAATACACCCCAAAACTGATGTGCTATAGATCTTCAATTGTTTCTTTGCATCACACTTCAATCACACATTGTCAGTGATTTGGGTGCAAGACTTTGATAGAAAATAATTCATCATTCTTGAGCCATACTTGAGTGTGGAATGCAGACAGAGAGAGAAAAAAGAGAGAGAGATGAGTAGTCGCAGCCACCCGGGGAAGTTGCAGATTAGTTTGCCTCACTGGTCACTTTGTGTTCTGGCCTGGTTTGAACAAGGGATGGAGAGAGGGAGCGATGGAGAGAGAAAAACAGACACCATGAGAAGAAGCACACAGAACAAGAAGGAACTCAATTTAGAACTCAATTACAAAAGATACTAGAAAATAAAAAGGTTTTCAAGATATTAAGTACAAACGTGTGAAAAGTGAGAGGAACACTAAGATTTCTGACCCTTAAGGCCCTGATATACTCACAGCGAAATTCTTTTTTGTTCTTTGCTCAGGGAGTATAAAAAAATGTTTATTCTCTTTGCAGCGGATATACTGATGAGGAACATCACAATGCTGTTCACGCTGCTGAGAGCGGTGTTTAGATGAATATGTAAATATGTGTTGCTCGCTTTCCTCTCAATAACAAAATAAACTAAAATAACTGCGTTAAGAAAACAGTCGAGAAAGCATCTGATCATAGCGGCGTGGATAAAATGACGGCGTTGAGTAAACGGCAGTCGAGAAAGCACATGATCATAGCGATGTGGATAAAATGGCGATGTTGAGAAAACAGCAGTCGAGAAAGCACCTGATCATAGCGACGTGGATAAAATGACGGCGTTGAGTAAACGGCAGTCGAGAAAGCACATGATCATAGCGATGTGGATAAAATGACGGCGTTGAGAAAACGGCAGTCGAGAAAGCACATGATCATAGCGATGTGGATAAACTGACTGCGTTGAGAAACGGCAGTCGAGAAAGCACCTGATCATAGCGGCATGGATAAAATGACGGCGTTGAGTAAACGCAGTTGAGAAAGCACATGATCATAGCGATGTGGATAAAATGACGCCGTTGAGTAAACGGCAGTCGAGAAAGCACATGACCATAGCGATGTGGATAAAATGACGGCGTTGAGTAAACGCAGTCGAGAAAGCACATGATCATAGCGACGTGGATAAAATGACGGCTGTTGAGAAATCGCCAGTCGAGAAAGCACCTGATCATAGCGACGTGGATAAAATGACGATGTCGAGAAAACGGCAGTTCGAGAAAGCACATGATCATAGCCATGTGGATAAAATGACGCTTGTCAGAAAGGGCGCAGTCGAGAAAAGCACATGATCATAGCCATGTGGATAAAATGGCGGCGTCTGATGAAGAACGGCAGTCTGAAGAAAGCATCTGATTATAGCGGCGTGGAGAAATGACGGCGTCTAGAAAACGGCAGTCGAGAAAGCACCTGATCATAGCAACGTGCAGAAATGACGGCGTTGAGAAAACGGCAGTCGAAGCACTTGATCATAGCAACGTGGATAGAAATGACGGCGTTGAGAAAACGGCAGTTGAGAAAGCATCTGATCATAGCAACGTGGACAGATGGACGGCGTCTAGAAACGTGCAGTCGAGAAAGGCAGCTGTATCACAAGCGACGTGGATAGAAAATGGCGCGCGTCTGAGTAAACGGCAGTCGAGAAAGCACGTGATCATAGCGACGCGCAGCAAAACTGACGATTGCGTTGAGAAACACGCAGCTTCGAGAAGCATCATGATCATAGCGATGTGGATAAAATGACGGCGTTGCAAACGGCAGCCCAGAAAGCACCTGATCATAGTGGCGTGGCACAAAATGACGCGTTTACAAACCGCAGTCGAAGAAAGCACATGAGCAATATGTAACTGAACGAAGTAGATTG
>JAQIUQ010007753.1:0-51850 GCA_030378365.1 Hybognathus amarus
AATATGCTGTCATCTTTTTCTCATCCTAAAGTTTTTCCAAACCTCTATGAGTTTCAGTGCATTATACACTAAAAATAACACAGCGATATGAATCTATTGAGTATTCCTGCCCTGAGAGCAGCGCATTATACACTAAAAATAACACAGCAATATGAATCTATTGAGTATTCCTGCCTGAGAGCAGCGCATTATACACTAAAAATAACACAGTGATATGAATCTATTGAGTATTCCTGCCCTGAGAGCAGCGCATTATACACTAAAAATAACACAGCGATATGAATCTATTGAGTATTCCTGCCCTGAGAGCAGCGCATTATACACTAAAAATAACACAGTGATTTGAATCTATTGAGTTTTCCTGCCCTGAGAGCAGCGCATTATACACTAAAAATAACACAGCGATATGAATCTATTGAGTTTTCCTGCCTGAGAGCAGCGCATTATACACTAAAAATAACACAGCGATATGAATCTATTGAGTATTCCTGCCCTGAAGAGCAGCGCATTATACACTAAAAATAAAACAGCGATATGTATCTATTATTCCTGCCCTGAGAGCAGCGCAATTATACACTAAAAATAACAGTGATTTGAATCTATTGAGTATTCCTGCACTGAGAGCAGCACATTATACACTAAAAATAACACAGCGATATGAATCTATTGAGTATTCCTGCACTGAGAGCAGCGCATTATACACCAAAAATAACACAGCGATATGAATCTATTGAGTATTCCTGCCCTGAGAGTAGCGCATTATACACTAAAAATAACACAGCGATATGAATCTATTGAGTATTCCTGCCCTGAGAGCAGCGCATTATACACTAAAAATAACACAGCGATATGAACCTATTGAGTATTCCTGCCCTGAGAGCAGCGCATTATACACTAAAAATAACACAGCGATATGAATCTATTGAGTATTCCTGCCCTGGGAACAGCGCATTATACACTAAAAATAACACAGCGATATGAACCTATTGAGTATTCCTGCCCTGAGAGCAGCGCATTATACACTAAAAATAACACAGTGATATGTTTCTATTATTCCTGCCCTGAGAGCAGCGCAATTATACACTAAAAATAACAGTGATTTGAATCTATTGAGTACTTCCTGCCCTGAGAGCAGCGCATTATACACTAAAAATAACACAGCGATATGAATCTATTGAGTTTTCCTGCCCTGAGAGCAGCGCATTATACACTAAAAATTACACAGCGATATGAATCTATTGAGTTTTCCTGCCCTGAGAGCAGCGCATTATACACTAAAAATAACACAGCGATATGAACCTATTGAGTATTCCTGCCCTGAGAGCAGCGCAATTATACACTAAAAATAACACAGCGATATGAATCTATTGAGTATTCCTGCCCTGAGAGCAGTGCATTACACTAAAAATAACACAGCGATATGAATCTATTGAGTATTCCTGCCCTGAGAGCAGTGCATTATACACTAAAAATAACACAGCGATATGAACCTATTGAGTATTCCTGCCCTGAGAGCAGCGCATTATACACTAAAAATAACACAGTGATTTGAATCTATTGAGTATTCCTGCCCTGAGAGCAGTGCATTATACACTAAAAATAACACAGCGATATGAATCTATTGAGTATTCCTGCCCTGAGAGCAGCGCATTATACACTAAAAATAACACAGCGATATGAATCTATTGAGTATTCCTGCCCCTGAGAGCAGCGCATTATACACTAAAAATAACACAGTGATATGAATCTATTGAGTATTCCTGCCCTGAGAGCAGCGCATTATACACTAAAAATAACACAGCGATATGAATCATATTGAGTATTTCCTGCCCTGAGAGCAGCGCATTATACACTAAAAATAACACAGTGATATGAATCTATTGAGTATTCCTGCCCTGAGAGCAGCGCATTATACACTAAAAATAACACAGCGATATGAATCTATTGAGTATTCCTGCCCTGAGAGCAGCGCATTATACACTAAAAATAACACAGCGATATGAATCTATTGAGTTTCCCTGCCCTGAGAGCAGATTATACACTAAAAATTACACCGTGATATAAATCTATCGAGTTTTCCTGCCCTGAGAGCAGCAGAATGTACACACAGAATGACACGTGTAATGTACATTATTAAACTACTGAGTCTTTCTAGTCGCAAGCGCTACGGTGGGAGATGAATATATGAACGAATTTGTGAATTATGAATTAATTTGTATCATGTGTTCGCATATCGGCTTCACAGCGCGTGGCAGCATTGGAAAGTGTGCCAGTAACGTTAACCTGCTAATGCTGCTTTAGTGTGGTCGAAATGTAGGCCTTAAAATGCATCCGATACTATTTAGGAATAGGATTAAAAGATTAGTCCATTTTGAATGTTCCTCAATTAACGTTATCTTAGTAAACGTTAGAGGCTATTTATATGTGAAATGCAGGCATTCAAATGCATCCGATACTAGACGATGATTATTCAGTTTTTTTTTTAATGTTCCCCAATTATCTTATTAAACGTTAGAGGCTATTTATCAGTGAATTTCAACAAAACATAATAAATACACTTACCTTGATAAATGCGATCTTTCTCTCACGAACAGTAACGTCTTGCAAATTCCTCCTTCCCTCCAAAAACTGCTTGATCCCACCTCTACTTTAAATTCATTGGTTGAGTCTGTGAACCAATCATTTTCTTTTCTGCCCTTAGAACAAGTTTGAGTAAGTAAAACTCCCATCTGCGATCAACATGAGAAACGTTACCACCCAGATAAGCCCTATACAGCTGTGTGTGGGAAATACGCATCAAGAATGGTTTGAACCGTTCGTTCTTCAAACAGCCAGACGGATCTCATCCTTGGTCGACCTTGGTTAATTCTTCATCAGCCCACCATTGATTGGAGGTCTGGAAAAGTTCTGCGATGGGGGTGTAAATATCAAACAGTCAGTGATCCGGTTTCTCATCTATCCGGTAAGGAAAAGAACCAAGTGCTCGCAGTTAACTCCACGTCCATTGAGAGTCCCACTGAAAACCTGTCAACGAATATCCCAGCCTGTTATTCCGAGTTCTCCGATCTCTTCAACCCTGTCACTGCATCCAAGTTACCACCTCACCGACCATGGGATTGTGCTATAGATCTGATTCCTGACGCACGACTCCCTAAGGGCCGCATCTACTCCCTGTCCATTCCAGAGCAGGAATCAATGAAAAGTATATCCAAGAAGCGTTAGATCAAGGGTACATCCGGCCTTCCACATCTCCAGCCGCAGCAAGCTTCTTCTTCGTGGCTAAGAAGGATGGTGGTTTAAGACCATGCATCGATTACCGAGCCTTGAACCAGGTCACTGTGAAGTTCAGCTATCCTTTGCCCCTCATTCCAGTTGCCCTCGAACAACTCAGAGAAGCCAAGATGTTTACCAAGCTTGATCTACGGAGCGCCTAGAACTCAATCCGAGTTAGAGAAGGAGACGAGTGGAAGACAGCATTCATAACACCTGCTGGCCACTATGAATATCTCGTCATGCCATATGGGCTGGTAAACGCTCCTTCCGTGTTCCAAAGTTTCATGGACGAGATCCTCAGAGACTTCCTTGGGAAGTTCGTTCTGGTGTACATCGATGACATCCTGATCTACTCACAGAACCTAGCTGAACACCAACGACACGTCTCTCTAGTGCTCCAAAGGCTCAAAGAATTTACTCTGTTTCTGAAAGCAGAAAAGTGTACTTTTCACCAGACCACAGTTGATTTCCTGGGTTACATCCTCAGCAATCGAGGGTGGAAATGGATCCACAGAAGACCGAGACCATCCTGTCCTGGCCAAGTACCGCATAGATCAGTACAGCCTTCTCACTGCACCCTTGACATCCTTGTTGAAAGGGGAACCCAAGACCCTGCAATGGACCCCAGAAGCCGAGCATGCCTTTAAGTCTCTTGAAGTCTGCTTTCACCGGTGTCTCCTTTACTTCCTTTACTCCTTTACTTTACTCCTTTACCCAGACCCAAATAGACCATTCGTGGTCGAAGTAGATGCATCTACTACAGGAGCGGGAGGAGTTTTGTCCCAGTGTTCTGAGTTCTCTTCTAAGCCACTTCCCTGTGCATTCTTCTCGAAGAAGTTTTCTCCAGCAGAGGCAAACTACGATATAGGAAATCGAGAGCTTCTGGCAGTAAAGCTTGCTTTAGAGGAATGGCGACATTGGCTCGAGGGAGCAAAACACCCGTTCCTAGTCCTAACAGATCATAAGAACCTCCAATATCTGAGAGATGCAAAGAGATTAAATCCACGTCAAGCTCGATGGGCCTTGTTCTTCACACGATTCCACTTCAGGATTGCCTATCGCCCAGGATCCAAGAACACCCGAGCAGATGCTCTTTCTCGTATTCATGCCCCTGAGAACCCAGTAGAGAAACCTGAGCCCATTCTACCAGGGAGTTTATTTGTAAACCCTATCCAGTGGGAGATAAATGAACAACTCCAGGAATTGGCTCAGCAGCAGCCTAGAGTCCCCGGATGCCCCCGGGAAAATTCATGTTCCCGAAGAATTCCGCAATGCCTTGATCTCCTCAGCTCATTCTTCAGTCGCGACCGGACATCCGGGAGTAAACAAAACCCTAGCCACACTTCAAGAAAAGTATTGGTGGTCCCACATGCGTCAAGACAATTCATTCAAGGTTGTATCCCCTGTGCAATCTCCAAGGTCACAAGAAATCTGCCCGTGGGAAAACTATTACCTTTACCTGTCCCGAGTAGACCCTGGTCTCACCTAGGCGTAGACTTTGTCACCGACCTTCCCGTATCCGAAGGGTAATACCTGTATCCTGGTGGTCATTTATCGGTTCTGGAAGGCATGCAAGCTAATCCCATTAGGGCTGCAACTAACGATTATTTTAATAATCGATTAATCTGTCGATTAATTTGTCGATTAATCAATGAATCGGATAAAAAAACATTAATTTCCAATCCTTTATTAAAAAACAGAACTAAAAGGTGCAAATTCAGTGAAAACAATCCAGTGCAAAAAAATGGACTAACAAAAAACATACACATGTATGCTTTACATCTGCCAAATATATAGGCTTTTAAAAAGCTATAAAGTTCACAAAAAGATGTATATTTTCTTGTTTAAAGGGGCCTGAGCCGTCAGAACAATAAATTGATAAAAAAAATACAGAAAAATACAAATCAGAAAACTTAACAGGATTTGTTTGAACGTCAGAACTTGTTCTCTACACCACACTCGCACACACTCACAAACTCACAAACTTGTGTTGTGTTTTGTTTTTGTCAAAGATGTTATAATCTTTAACAAAATGTTTGAAACTTTTTAACAAGCAAATGCACTTATGATCATTTTACCTATATTAGGTAATAATAATAATAGCAATAATAATAATAATAATTATATCAGAAGATATCTCTAGTTTATCCTAATATTAATTATAAATACAATGAATATAAAATATAAATACAATATAAAGTAATATCAATTACAATGGATTGACCATCTCCTATGGTGCAAGGTATTTTTCCGCTCATCCTTTCCGAGCATATAGTGAAGTTTCTCTGAAACATTTAGAGTGAAGTTTGAACAATTCAGTGCTGCAAATTGTGGAAAAAATATTCCCTTTTGTAGTAGGCTACTTGGACAGACAAGAAAGTGTTTTCATCTGTCTATCTGATTCAAATCACAGTTTGCTAATTCAGTGGTAAGAATTTAATTGTTGTTTTTATTTATATCTTATATAATAGCCTACGCCTAATTATGTATTACTAGTATCAGAGAATGTCTAGTATGTACCAAATTACTAATGCTCAGACACACTCAGTCTCTCTCGTGCGCGATCTCGGACAAACGCACGCACGCATGCACGCGCGATCTCGGACACATTCGGTCTCTCTCGTGATCACGGAAACACTCGGTCTCTCTCTCGCTCCCGCGTGAGCGATCTCGGACACATTCGGTCTCTCTCTCTCTCGTGATCACGGACACACTCGGTCTTTCGCTCCCGCGTGAGCGATCTCTGACACACTCGGTCTCTCTCGCGTCGCGATCATCACGGACACACTCGGTCTCTCTCTCTGGTGATCACGGAAACACTCGGTCTCTCTCTGATCCCGCGTGAGCGATCTCGGACACATTCAGCTTCTTCTCTCTCTCTCTCTCTCTCTCTCTCTCTCTCTCTCTCTCTCCTCTCTCGCGTCATGATCATAACGGACACACTCGGTCTCTCTCTCTGCGATCATCACGGACACACTCGGTCTCTCTAGTTTGACAAATGCGAACTCCGTTTAAGCGACATTGCGTGAGAGAGACCAGAGTGCTCCACGCTCAACTCAACTATTTATCATATTTCCGTGTTGCGCGACGCAACGAATCGATAATGTAATTCGTTGCCAACTCTTTCAGAAATCGATTTTAATCGATTTAAGTCGAATCCGTTGTTGCAGCCCTAAATCCCATTAAAGGGGCTCCCGACCGCCTTTAATACTGCTGAGCTCCTCATGGAACATGTCTTTCGAAACTACGGTCTTCCAGAAGATATTGTCTCCGATAGAGGACCCCAATTCATTTCCCGAGTCTGGCGAGCATTCTTCACGTTGATGAATGTGACCGTGAGTCTGTCTTCCGGGTATCACCCACAAACCAACGGGCAAACTGAGAGAAAATCCAGGATATAGGTCAGTTCTTGCGTACTTTCTGCCACTCCAACCAGAACATCTGAGAGTCGGTATCTCATTTGGGAAGAGTACGCACAAAATTCTCTCCGACAGGCATCCACTCAGTTAACACCATTCCAATGTATCCTTGGGTATCAACCCCCGTTATTCCATGGTCTGGAGAGACCTTCCGAAGTACCTGCCGTCAACAAGTGGTTTGAGGAAAGCGAACAGGTTTGGGATCAAACTCACCATCATATCCAACAAGCTGTCAATAGACACCAACGGTTCGCTGACACACAACGCGACCCACTCCAGAGTATCAACCCGAGCAATTAGTCTGGCTTTCCACTAGAGTCATCAGACTTCGTCATTCATGTAAGAAACTAAACCCCAAGTACATCAGACCCTTTCCAATCGTCAGACAAGTAAACCCAGTCACTTACCAGCTCCGGTTACCTCCTGATTCCCGCATCCATCCCACGTTTCATGTGTCCCTTCTAAAATCCCATCATCCACCGGTACCCCAGTCAGGCCAACGAGGTTGCATCTAAGAACGAACCCCCGATACCACCCATTGAACCGGAGTCCATCTATTATTTTTTTTTTTTTTTAAATGTTTTTTTCTTTATTGAAATCGAACATTGAAATACAAGCAATATAAACATCTCAAAAGGTCTTTTTTTTTATTTTTTATTAAACATTCATACATACATACAAACAAACAGTGCAATAGTGAGCAATCTTGTAATTCCATGATTCCAGAAGTGATATAAGAGCAAAAAAGTGGTTCAAGTGTTTGATCTGAGTGGGTGTGTGAGTGGGTGTGACTGTGGGTATGTGTGTGTGTGTGTGTGTGTGTGTGTGTGTGTGTGTGTGTGTGTGTGTGTGTGTGTGTGTGTGTGTGTGTGTGTGTGTGTGTGTGTGTGTGTGTGTGTGTGTGTGTGTGTGTGTGTGTGTGTGTGCGTAACCAAAGTAACCATTTATTATTTATTACCATTGTCACTACCCTCACCACCCCTACTCCCCACTACCACCATATTGCCAATATTGTATGTCTATTTATATTTTCATCCTTTCTCCTAATTGCCATTGTCAACGCTGCACAAAATATAATATGATATAATAAAGATAAAAAGATATTATATGATAAGATAACATATGATAAGATAACATTCCCCCACATCTCTTCAGTCCCTATCTTCTCCTAATTATTATTATTATTACTACTACTTATTTATTTTTTGTGTGTGTGTTATATGCAGCGTCTAAAGTGCATTAAAAGAGGGAGTACAGTGCGAGAGTGTCTCAACTTGGGATAGAGATGCTATCCCGCTGAAACCACTTCTCGCCTGTCTTGCCTGCCCTGGTGTTTGTGAAGTTTTCCATGTATACATATTCCCTTTCTTTTTTTTTTTTTTCCTTTTTTTTTTTCTTTTTTTTTTTTTTTTTTTTTCCCTATTCTTTTGTTGTGGTGCATTAAAAACCCATGAAAAGATAAGGGGAAAATCATTGCAGTAGTGATGATAATGACACTTAACTCTAATACAGCATTGACAATGGCAATATTGATGATTATAATAGTAATAATAATAATAACAATACCAACAATATTGATATTAATAATAAATGCTAATGATGATGGCAGTGGTGATCGCAATGGTGAAAGTAAAAGACAGGAACAATAGCAATTACAACAATGAAAAAATACAAATGAGAATAGTAATCATAATAGTACCAGTAAAGATAATAGTAACAATGATGACAGAAACAAGTTCAAACCACCAAACTGCATGAATATTCGTGGGTTGATTAAGCAGGTGGGAGGAGTCGGAGTTGAAAACAGAGAAAGGATTATAGCTGTAAGAGGTCAGAAAGTGTTGGGCGGCAGGGGTCAGTTCTAGATGTGTAATTATGAAGGGGAGATGCGTATTCCATTGCAATGAAATCGGTTATAAGATTTTTCCAGATGTTAATGTGTAATTTATTTCGAGTTTTCCAGTTCATGAGGATAGTTTTCTTGGCGATGGTTAGAGCTATGAGGAGTATTTTAGAGTTTATAGTTTTATCAGTGATTATTGTGAGGTCCCCCAGCAAGCAAAGGGAAGGCTGACAGTGGGATGTGGCAACCAACTATAGTGGATAGTGCCTGTGTGACCTCTTCCCAAAAGTGTTTGATTGGAGTGCAGTGCCAGGTTGCATGAATGTATGTATCTGTAGAATTTTGATTGCAATGTGTGCAAACTTCTGAATGTGAAACCCATTTTAGCTAATCTATTGCCCGTGTAATGTGTTCTGTGCAGTATTTTGTATTGTATTAACTGAAGATTCGCATTTTTGGACATGTGATAGATGTTTTTACAGATTTGGGTCCAGAAGTTGGCATCAGGGGCTATTGATAGATCGTTTTCCCATTTTATTGTTGATAAGTATATGGTCTGAGGTTGGTTTGAAATTATTTGTATATTTTAGAGAGAAGTTTCTTTGGGGAGGAAATGTTGATCAAGTCTGATATTGCCGGATAAGAGTTCTAAATTTGTGTCTCTGATGTTTATTTTTGTCAGAACAGAAGATTTGATTTGTAGGTATTTTAAAAATGCGTTGTTCCCGATGCCATACTCCTGGGCCAGTTGTGGAAATGGTTTAAATGTGTTGGATGTGAAAATATGCTTAATGTGGGTGATACCCTTTTCCGCCCATGTGTGAAAATTCAATGTTTTTTTATTGCTTATAAAGTCACGATTATTCCACAGTGGAGTGAAGTTAGATGGAGCTAACTTAGAATTAGTGATTTGGTGAAATTTCCACCATTTGAACCGGAGTCCATCTATAACATCAAAGAGATCTTGGACTCTCGACGTCGAGGGGTCAACTAGAATACCTCATTGACTGGGAAGGATATGGGCCAGAAGAGAGACGTTGGGTACCGCGTAATGATGTTCTTGATCCCACGATGCTCTTAGAATTCCATGCTCAGTATCCCGAGAAACCTGCACCAAGGCCCAGAGGCAGACCCCCACGACGTCGAGGTTCAAGGTCCGCTGGCGCGGACTCTGGAGGGGGGGTAATGTCAGGAGCCAATCAGAACCTTCACAAAGCACCACGCAAAGATCACTGTCCCCAGATTACTAATCACCAACACCTGTGTCCACTCAGCACTCACTTCCCCAGCCAGCATAAAAACACCTTGTTCACTCACAGTCATCGTCAAGCCTCCAACAGGAAAAGACCCTTCCCAGTCTTCACTTCTCTCGCCTGAGACTCACCCAGAGGAAACGAACGTAAAGTATACTCACCTGAAAGATACTAACCTTCTGATCCTTGTTCCGCTGTTCCCAGGATACGCTCCATGTTCCGTGTTCTCTGTTCCCTGGAATCTGCCCTGAGTCTTGTTTCCCTCTGGATGCACTGGAAGAGAAAGCGAAAGTATCACTGAACTGGTTAGTGCATTGTTAAGCGCACTTCAACGGACCTACTCACCGGGAATCCTTCCTGAATCACGCCTGGACCCACGAACGATCTGCAAGACAAAGAATCAAGTTATTGACCTGAGTTAACCCTCTGAGTAATCCCTCTGAAGAAGATTCACTCACCTGGATCCATTCCTGCCACGTATCCTCTTCAGATCACCGCCGAGTTCCTGAAACCCTGCTTACTCACCTTATCTTAAATAAAGATCTCTTTGTTAATTCCTTACCTCTGTCTCCTGGTCTGAATCCTGACAACGGCGTTTGAGTTAGTTTGCACATTCAACCTATGTGTTCAACTTACTGACTCTGTACTTCCAGCTACGTCGCCCGTGACCTTTCTGAACGTAATTACGTATTACGTGACGTTAGAAACGCGCCTCCAGAATAGAGCAAGGCTAGCATTTGTCCTTAGAAAAGTTACATTTTTGGAATAAGTTTTGAAATAACCCATCATTTCGCATAATAAGACCCTTATTCATTGTCTGGTGTCGTTTAAAGACATTTGAAGCTGCATCTGAAACTGTTATTAACGATCTTTTGGAGCTTGGACTGTCTGGTTCCCATGGAAGTCCATTATATGGAGAAAAATCCTGGAATGTTTTCATCAAAAACCTTAATTTCTTTTCGACTGAGGAAAGAAAGACATGGACATCTTGGATGACATGGGGTGAGTAAATTATCAGCAAAAGCTTTTTCAAAAGTGAACTAATCCTTTAATGTGTATTCAGTGGGCCGAACAAAATGCTTTTAATTCACACTTAAGTGTATTGTTGACTGACATTAAAGTATATTTTAGTTCAAATTAATTGTGTCATTGTATTGTGTTTTGCACTTTAACTTGGATTTTAAATACTTGGAAGCAATTGTGAAAGTATATATAAATTTGTATTAAAGTACAAATTAAGTTGTTAAAAAAATCACTCTGAATTGCAACTTATTACACTTTATTTCAAATTAATGTTATATATTTGAAATAAATTACACTTAATGTGCATTCAGTGCCCCAAAACATTGCATTTAAGTCACACTTAAGTGTATACATTTAAAAGTGTATTGTTTTTGTAAATAAGTACACTTTATAAAAGTAACACTAAAGCGCTTTTTTTCACAAGGGAAGGGTCTACTTTTATTTGTGTACATTCACAATAACACCAAAACCTTGTGCTTTTGTAAAATAAAGATCTGCCTTTGTTTCAACTGTCTCTGTATCCACGATAATCTTTCTGAAGTAGTTTAAAGAATGGCCTATTATCACACAAACAATAGCCGCGTTTCCACCAGGCTTGTGCAAAATTCAAATTTCAGATTGGTCTCCATCCAATTTATGAATTGTAATTCAATTGAATTGACTCCACCTCTCAGGAAAGTTGAATTTGAATTGGAATGTTAGGAAGTGGAATTAAATTTGTGGCAATTCAAAGAAATTCCACACAGTCACAACAGACTTTCTTTGACTTTCTCAGTTGTGCAAATTTATTTAGAGTGTTTATTTTTTCCCATATGTCTAGTACAATTATTTAGTTTTGTTTTATTAATACAGTGTATACTTTTTTTCTTGATTTACCGCTAAAGAAATGTGAAAATGTGGCACATTGTAACATCACCATATAACAGCTTAAATGCTATCTCATCTAATCAAAAACAAATATACAAGGCAAACCAAAATATTTTCTTAATAAAAAACAACTTATTAACTTTTTCATATAAAATAATGGCATTTTTTATTAATTAAAAAATAATAGTTTTTTATTTTGACAACGAACACACCTAAAACAGATATACAGCATAGTTCAAAACAAAATAATCATCATATCATCATCAATAATCATTTCTGAACATTGACTTTCAGTCTTTATTTATATGTTTCTCATGTTTTCTCAATAGAATTCATAAAAGTATAGAATATAACAGCATATTTCTAATAGGGGCACAATGTAACGCAGTGTGACAACATGCCCCAACTGCACAACTGGGGTTTAAACCCTGCTAGTGTCTTCTGCTAGTTAGCGAAGCATTAAAGAACTATATCAACTGTTAAACAACAGATTAGAGATTAAAAAAAATATCAGATTTGTCTAATTTTAATTAAACACAAAAATAGAGATGAAAAATTAAATGTTCAGTTAAATAAATGTTCAGTGATATCTTACAAAGATCTCTGAATTTTGGCGCATTTTTTCTCTTATAGTGTTGAAATGGCAACTTGTAAATACATCATGTTTCGTCATGTTAGCGTGTGGAAGTATTTAAAACAAGTGTGTTACAACTAGCCCCACATTACGTTGTGCCTCTCACTCCCCTACAGGTTAGGAAGGTTACTTTGGAAATGTAATTGCTCACTGTTATAAGTTAACCATTAAAAATGTGGTTTAGATTAATTTATCTGGATTACTTTATCAATGTAAAGCAATTTCCTTTTAATTCTGGGAAATGGTGTTACAATTACAATAAATTAAACTTATTATTTGTTCTGTGACTAGAGCTTTTAACATTCATTGCTGGGGAAAACATTGCTAACATTGCTAGTAGTTCAAACTAATATAATTTATATAATATGCAATGCAATCATATCTGACATATACTGTAAGGCTACATTGTTAAACACCACTTAAAATATCTATATAAATTTGTATTGAATTGTAATTCTGCTTCTTTAATTCAAATTCGAATTGTAATTCTAGATCTTGTTTTTGACATCAATTCAAATTCAATTCAAATTCTGAAATGAATTGGAATTTAGTAGTCATTCTCAATTCAATTCTAAATTGTGCACAAGCCTGGTTTCCACTGCCGGGCCAGGGCGGAGCCGTGCTAGTGCGTGCCAGGGCCAGTCGCATTTCCACTGTCACTTCCGGGGCTTTGATCGGGGCTTACTCGGGCCAATGGCCAGGATTTCTGGCCCGTCAAATACCTTGGGCCAAAGCGGGCCAGCTTGGGCTAGAGGCGTGCTCAAGGCAAAAGGCAGAGTTTATCGGTGTTAAGGAACAAGATGCACATTCTACTTTTTATATCACGCAAAATAATCAGATGAAGAAAACGAGGACGTTATTGAAAATACATCGATGCTGAAACTTTCTAAAGATAAGCATTCAGAGAGCAACGCTTCAAGTTCAGGAAAAAATAAAAAAGTCGAGGGCGCAGTATTGTACAAGGGGATTAAAACGCACAATGGACAAAGCAGAGCTCAGAAAAGGAACTTGCCATAGTTCAACTTGATGGACGATGTGCTGGGTCACCCTTCCTCTGTTAGTACGACGACTCGCGAGACAGATCGGGACACTATTGCAGCCACGGCCGGTGAGTTAAAGGAGCTGTATGTAAGATTGTGGCCAAAACTGGTACTGCAATAACATTCAAAATACCGTAGAGCAGTGTATCCCCTTCCCCTCGACTCCGAGGTTGCCAGATAGGCGGCAGGATCCAACATTTTTTTTATCCGACACATTTGTAGCGGCTGACTGGTAGATCGGTGGAGGTGGAGCATCATACTCAAAACACAACATGACAACATCAACATCAGTTGAGGGCTGCAACTTTACTTTTTAAATGACAATATCCTGGCTGGACTACTGTTGTCAGTGATATAAGTATTTGAAATGAACATGATTTCTTAATGTCTAGTGACAATATCAGGGCCATTTTAATGTATTATTTTAAAAAAATTTCTTACATACAGCTGCTCCTTTAATATACATGCTATCTTCCTAACTTAAAAAATAAAAATGAATTCATAATACCCGCTGAAATGGTTTGGGTTTAATGTCGTTTGATCCAGAAAGGCGTGTTAGGGTTGGCGCGTTAGCGGCAGCGCTCCGGGGCTACTGGCCCGGCAGTGGAAACGCAAGCCCGGTGTTTAAGGTCCGAGGCCACTGGCTCGGCTCGGCTCGCTGTTAGCCCTGACCTGGCCCTAGCCCGGCAGTGGAAACGCGGGTATTGTGCTGTATGGAATGCCAAAGCTGACTTAATTAAAAATAAATAAATACATAATTAAATATATGAAGAAATGTAAAAAAGCAAAAAATACATAAAATAAATACATAAATATACAAAAACTTTAAAAAGTAACAAATAAATGAGTATTTATACTTTTATTCCCATATTTATGTATAATTCTATTTTTTAACACATTTATTTATTTATTTATACATTTATTCATTTATTTATTTCCACTTTTATTTATTTCCACATTCATTTATGTATTTATGCTTTTATGTCTACATTTATTTATTTCCACATTTATTTATTTATTTATTTCCACATTTATTTATTTCCACATTTATTTATTTTCACATTTATTTATTCCAACTTTTTCTTTCTCCATGTATGCTAATGAGGGGGCTGTTTTAACTCGGACATCAGCAATCGAGTTCAGAGTGGCAGTGCTGAAGCTTTGAGGCCACAGTGACACCTTGTTTAGATATTTGCCATGCACAAGCATGGGGAAATTAAATGCTACCAGCACTCTGAAATATGTGTCGGGATCGCTGAGCTGCGGCGGTGCGTCAGGAGATAATTTGAACTGCTGGGGGTAAAGCTTTGTACAGGTGTCCCAGTTTATGCTGCTATGGTAAGAGAAAACTGGAGAGATCTTGTCATCCGCCGCTGCATGCTGCCATTGCTTTGCTGTGGGAAGAGAAGGCTCAGTTATTAACTGCTGGATTCTGTACTCGCCATTGCTGTTCTGTGAACAGAGAGATCCTGTCATCCCGCTGGATTCTGCCATTGATGTCCAGTGGTAAGAGAAGACCCGTTATTAACTGCTGGATTCTGTCCTCACCATTTTGTTCTGTGAACAGAGAAATCCTGTCATCCAATGCTGGCCTGTGAAGAAAGTAGACACCTCATTTGTTCGATGCTTTCCTGTGAAAAGAGAAAGTCAACTGTCTGCCACTACCTAAGTAGAGTCCCCTGTGTCCTGACCACCACTTACTGTTGTCTGTTGCTCTACATTGGAGAGTCCTGGTCCTCTGTCCAATAAGTTTCATTCCAAGTTCCATCAAAGTGATTTCCGAGCATACCTCTGAACAGTTCCCAAATTCATAATTGGAAAAAGACAAACACATCTAAGGAATTAATCAGTCTCTGTAAAGACAATAAAACATAGGCTACACAACTCCCTCCTTAGAGGCAAGCAAGAGGAAAGAATAGAAAGATACTGAAAGTGATGGATTTAATTCATTAAAATGAAAGTTTGCGAGAAAAATGAAGGTGGTTGAGCATTCGGCCTCATTAGAGCTTGAGATTGAAGTAGGACAGTATGCTGCTTTGATGCAAATGAAGCAGCAAGCTTTGTATAAACATTTGAAAGGGACCATGAACAGCAAATGAATGCCCACATTCATACTGTATCTGCAAGCGGTCATTATGACACAATAGATTTGCTTTCTGCTTTTGTAATTCTAAATCTACACATAAATTGATGCAAAACAGCCATTGACTGCCATCGAGCCAACTCGTTGTTGATCTTCGCTGCATTACTTTGCTGCTCTTATTATAGAGACAGAAAGAGAATAAAGTGATTGAAATTGAAATGCCCTTTATAGGTGGTTTGCAGTCACGTGATTGTGTTTACGCCGCGGACTGGACAGATGGAGGGCAAGGAGTGAAGAGCGGAGTGAAAATCTGTACTGTAACTACTTTAGACGCTATTACAAGATAAATATATAAACAGAAAATCAAATGGACGTGATTCGATATGTTGGACGAGATCCTTAAGTTATGAAGAGGACCTTGATTTTCAACTGAATTGAGAGAGATTTGCCTGCCATCGAGGCTGTAGATATCAGCAACTAAAGCCCTATTCGCACGGATAGTATTACCTGGGGACCACATGTGAATTTGAAATTACCCACCCATGGGCGCGAGCGAGACATTGAAACTCAGATGAAGGCAATGCCACACGAAATTCAGATGTGCACATCTAAATTTCGTGTGGCGCATTCGCACGGGATAAGCGAAGCCTGTGATTTTACTCGAATTTACTGACTTATCTCCCGGATATGATGTCATTAGGCTATGGCTTTGAAATGCCTTGTGTCGTTATAATGTCGTTATTATGTCTAGCTGTATATAATAAACAGAAGAACTGTCCTTGTATGCTGCTAAACATGTCATTCATCTCCATCTAATCATTCTTTTTGTTTTTGCTCTTATGGTTTTCAGCTTTCTCTTTCTGCAAATTGTATAAGTTAGTTGTACTAGCGATTATTGCAAATTACTACTGGTCCCCAGGTAATACCTAATCCCGTGCAGAATAGGGCTTTACAGACATGCTTTGACTTTACAAAGTTCGGAAACTGGCAAGTTACACAAACAGCCACATAAGTGTATTTAAACACCTGAATAATGTAATTATAAGCCACATAACAAATGTATTAACTCACATTTGACGAAGTGATTCACTGTACAAACACACGGGCATTTTCCCATTTCCGCTCCTCCCGAACCGCAGATGTAAGTTAGGTTTACAAGGCATTTTTACCTATGTTTTTCTGTCAATTTCTTGTATTTCCCCCCTTATGAACAACTTTTGGCACACAATAAAAAAATCTTTGTGGTTTGATCGATTTGAGCAACCATAAATGACGCAAAACATAGGCATTTGAGTGTGTTATAGTGCTTCCTAATATAGAAATTCACTTCCCCTCCATCTGAGTTTCGCGCCATGGCAACGCAGTGGCGTGACGTCACGTGAAAACAAGCTATTGTCACTATACACATGTACAATGAGATTATGAAAAAGTATGAAAGCAACTTCTTTTCCAGTATCAACATGTAAGACAACAACATAGAATTAAATAACCACCTAAATTCAAAAATCAAACAATAGTGCAAAAAGAGAGGTAGATGTTATCTATATATGAAAATATTAAATATTAAATATTGATAGGGTGGGAGCCAGGGTGGGAGCTATCCTTGATGACATTTTTCACTCTGCTAAGGCAGCGTGAGGTGTAAATGTCCGTCAGAGGAGGGGAGAGAGCAGCCGATTATCTTCTGTGCTGCCTTTACTACCCTCTGAAGCCTCTCCCTGTCTGCAACAGCGCAGCTGCCGTACAACACTGCGATGCAGTATGTCAGCAGGCTCTCGATGGACGAGCGGTAGAAGGTCAGCAGTAATTTGGAATCCAGGTTGCACTTCCTGAGAACCCGCAGGAAGTGCAGCCACTGTTGAGCCTTCTTGATAACCGCAGTGATGTTATCTGTCCAGGAGATGTCAGTGGAGATAAGGACGCCAATAAACCGGAAGGTGTAGACAATCTCCACACATTCACCGCTGATGTAAAGGGGAGCTAGGTCGATGCTGTTCTTCCTGAAGTCGACAATGATCTCCTTAGTTTTCCTGATGTTATTCTCCAAACACCAGGCTGTCAAATTCAGGACCTCCTGTCTGTAAGCTGCCTCGTCTCCCTTTGAAATGAGTCCGACCACTGTGGTGTTGTCAGCAAACTTGACAATAAGGTTGTTGTTGTAGGCCGGACTGCAGTCGTGGGTATACAGACAGTACAGAAGGGGGCTCAGCACACAGCCTTGTGGGGAGCCAGTGCTCAGCGTGCGAGTGGAGGAGAGGTGGATACCAAGTCTCACCGTCTGGGGCTGGTTGGTAAGAAAGTCCTTTACCCAGGCACATGTGAGAGATAGAAGGCCGAGAGTGACCAGTTTAGTGATGAGAATCTCCGGAATGATTGTATTGAAGGTCGAACTATAATCTACAAAGAGCATCAGGACATAGTTCTGCTGCTGCTCCAGTCGGCTCAACGCAGAGTGAAGAGCTATGGCGATGGCATCCTCTGTAGATCTGTTCTCGCCAGTGTGCGAAATACGGAAGGGGGGGGCCGGGGGGGCTCGACCCTCTCCGATTAACCCCGTGAGACCCCCATGAAAGCCTCAAAACAAAAATTTCAAGGGGGTCTCAAATTTTATAAAAAAAAGTAATAATTTGTCACTAATGGTCACTAAAATGTTTTTTAAGCTCACCATGTCCAGTATTAGGAATAAAAACATTTATTCACAATCACAAATGTTCTTATTTTTTGCAAAGCGGAGCCAGCCAGTGCACGTACTATGCAAATTAGCCATATGCGCCAAACAGTAGAAACTTTGAGAAGTCACGAAAAATAAATCATATATCACTCACACACTTGGGGTTCACATCTAAAAAGTTGGCACTCAGAGATAAAGAGGCACGAAAGATGATGCTAGTGCAGGCCCACTTCCATCCATCCATCTTCTTCCGCTTCATCCGGGGCCGGGTCGCGGGGGCAGCAGTCTAAGCAGAGATGCCCAGACTTCCCTCTCCCTAGACACTTCCTCTAGCTCTTCTGGGGGACACCGAGGCGTTCCCAGGCCAGCCGGGAGACATAGTCCCTCCAGCGTGTCCTGAGGTCCTCCCCTGGGGCCTCCGCCCAGTGGGACGTGCCCTGAACACCTCCCTGGGGAGGCGTCCAGGAGGCATCCGTAACAGATGCCTGAGCCACCTCAGCTGACCCCTCTCGATGTGGAGGAGCAGCGGCTCTACTCTGAGCTCCTCCCGAGTGACCGAGCTTCTCACCCTATCTCTAAGGGATCGCCCAGCAACCCTGCGGAGAAAGCTCATTTCGGCCGCCTGTATCCGGGATCTTGTCCTTTCGGTCATGACCCAAAGCTCATGACCATAGGTGAGAGTAGGAACGTAGATTGACCGGTAAATCGAGAGCTTTGCCTTACGGCTCAGCTCCTTCTTCACCACAACAGTACATCGACCGCATTACTGCAGAAGCTGCATCGATCACGTCTGTCAATCTCCCGTTCCATCCTTCCCTCACTCGTGAACAAAACCCCAAGATACTTAAACTCCTCCACTTGAGGAAGGATTTCTCCACCCACCTGAAGTGAGCAAGCCACCCTTTTCCGACTGAGGACCCACTTACTACCAGAAAAGAGGATCCTCTCCCACTCAGTGAAGAACACAAAAAGAAGCCAGCCGAAGTGTTCCGAAGACGCGGCAAACGCTGAGGTAAAATTCGCTGCAACTGCTACCAGCACAAGTAGGATTACCGCCTGTCCCATATTAGCCAGAACGCCCCGTAAATGAGCCTATTATGTGCCTCGTTTATTGACGGCACGCTGATCTTACTACCGACTAATACAACAGCAACACTGACACCTCAGAATTATCACAACCTCATCCTCAAGATCCAATTACAGTCCATCCTCGCGCGCATCAGACCAGATACGAATAAGTTAGCAAACTATAAATTGATCATGGTTTGATTTGCAAAAAGAATCCTCTGAGGCAGGACGGCAACCACAAGAAGTCGAAGCAAAGGCATCTTTGGTCTATTTGAACTTGACCCTTTAGCGCTCTCTATGACTGTTCATTTCTGTTCTGTTACAGTTAGTAACTGACTGTAGATTACATTTGTATAATTTTATGAAAGAAGAAAAAAAACTGAAATAAATGGTGAACTCTAAAAACTCAACTTGTCTCTTTGTAAATATCTTTTTCAGGTTTGATTAACAAAAAAGGCTAAATCTGCCAAATATTCATTTTTTTATCATAATTGTTTATTATTATATGTTTTATTTATTATTATAATTTCATAATATGAATAATGTTTAGATATGAATCCAACTAAAACTTGTGAAAAGATATCTTACAGTCAGTCAAATAGCAAAAAGCATGTAGTGGAGGTCTATAGTCATCTATTAAAACTGCACTTCCCAAAAGATGGGCAACAATTTTACACTAAACCATGTCAAATAATCCATGTTATCACCATAAATTAAATTTAGAAATTTGGGTTAAATTATTTTTTTTTTATAAAAAAACTGTTTTGTATAATTGTTTTAAATTTATTTATTTATATAAATTTAAAATATATAATAAATCCTCCAAAAACTGCACACATAGAGTAAAAACATGAATAAACAGACTATTACATTTGTTTATATACTGCATAGAACAAAATTAGTTGTAACATTGCACAAGCAATCGGGAATAACAGGGATCTCCTCGAATATTGACTGGGTATTTTGCACACTGGTTCTCGACGATATGCAAACTGATAAGGGTCGAAATCTGGGAGATAGATCTTTGATATGCTGAAGAACCAGTTTCTCAAAGCACTTCATGGCTTATCCGAAGTGAGGGGCCACAGGACGGTAATCATTGAGACTGGTAATGGAGACTTCTCGGTACTGGAATGACTGTGGCTGATTTCGGGCAGGACGGAATGACTGCCCTGAGCCAGTGAGCGGTTGAAGATTCTGGTGAAGATGTGGGAGAGCTGGTGGGCACACGCTCTGAGCACCTTGCCAGGTACTCCATCTTGGGCCCGGCAGCCTTCCTGGGGTTCACTGCCTAGGAATATCCGTCTAACATTGTGTTCCGCACAATTAGCGGAGTGGTGCAGGGGCAGACGAGTGCTGCTGTTGTGATGTTTCAAAGCGAGCAAAGAAGCAATTTAGCTCCTCTGCCAGCGAGACACTCAAATCTCCTGTTGTTCGCATCACAGCCTCATAATTTGTGATGTTTTGAATGCCCTGCCACACCTCCCGTATATTGTTGCTGGACAGGTGGGACAGGTATGCTCCTCTTATGATCTGCCTTGGCAAACCTCATTCCGCCTTTCAGGTCGGCTCCGAGCAGCCCTAGACCGAGCTTGGTCGCCTGACCGGAAGGCAGCATCACATGCTTTGAGGAGTGTGCGGACATGTTTAGTCATTCAGGGTTTCTGGTTTGGGAAAACCCGATTTTTTTTGTCCACAGTCACATTTCCGATACAGAACTTGATGTAGTCCAGTACTGTTCCTGTGAATGTTCCCAACTCGTGGTGTTCAAATGAGTCCCAATCCGTCTGGCTAAAGCAATCCTGTAGTTTGGAGAGTGCATTATCAGGCCAGGTTGTAACAGTCTTAATGGAACTGGCACTACATCTGAAGGGGGTGTAGGCTGGGAAAAGCAAGAGAGAGAGATGGTCTGACTGGCCTAGGTGAGGGAGGGGTATGGCTCTGTATGCGTGTTTAATGTTGGAATAAACATGATCCAAAGTGTTCTCTCCTCTGGTAGGACACTTGACATGTTGATAAAATTTCGGGAGTATAGTCTTCAAGTTGGCCTTATTAAAGTCTCCCGCAATTATATGAACACCATCGGGGTGGGCCTGCTGTTGTTCATTTATGGTGTTCAGCAGGAGAGATAGCGCCGTGTTTACATTTGCATCGGGTGGAATATACACAGCCGCGATAATCACTACTGTTAGCTCTCTTGGTAGAAAAAAGGCCGACATCTTACAGGCATGCACTCAAGATCAGGGGAACAGTGTTTTTCTAGATCGTCCATCATTGCACCAATTCTCATGCACGTACATACAAAGCCCCCCACCCTTACTCTTACCGGAATCCTCAGTTCTGTCCCAGCGAAGCAAAGTGTGGCCTGTTAGCTGCATGCTAGCATCCGGATCCCCGGGTGAAACCAAGTTTCAGTGATAATCAAAACACAACAATCATGGACATAGCGATTTCCAGCGAGTAATAATTCCAAGTCATCCATTTTATGCACCAAGGATCTGGCATTGGAGAGATACAGACTAGAGGTGGCTTGTGTGGTTGTTTTCTTAGCCTAAGCATAACTCCAGACCTGCAGCCCCATTTCTGCTTCCTCTCCCTTCTCCGTCTGCGCCGCCCCTTCAGCCCGATAACAATCCATGGGGAGCCCAGCGGCTCCGCTATGTCATCCGGGATATTGTGCGTGGAATGAAAGGTACTCGAGAATAGATATCCGATGCTGGTTTCCAATGTCCAAAAGGTTCTGGTGGGTGTAACAAATGTTCTTAGAACCAATAGTGTGCAGAACAAGCGCAAAAAAGCAGGACAAAAACAACAAGAAAAACAAAAAATGATACTGAAAAGAAGAGCTGTGAGTCGCTGCGACCATGCGCGCCGCCATCTTGGATAGTACAATGCATCAAGGAGACCCAAATAGTATTTCAAGCAGTATTACCATGTGTGCAACTTTGACTGAGACCTCAACCATTTCAGACCTTTGGCAAAGCATAACATGTCTTTTTGCATTTTTAATTCAGTGGGCAGAGAGTTCCATAGTCTAGATCCATTAAATGAGAAACTGGACTGACCAAACAATTTTATAAATCTTGGAAGAATACAGTCCCACTGACTGAGGCTCTTGTGGAGGGTCTAAGTGAGTCCTGACGCCTAACAATGAGAGCAGAAAACAGCGGTGACACATGACTGTTCAGACATTTAAAAACTAATTTCAGAGTACTATAATGTATAAAATTTTAGAAAGTAAAAAGATTATGTCCATGAATAATGTCACAATGGTGCCGAATGTCATAGGTTTTCTGTCAAAGACCTTTACTGCCTGCTTGTACACTAAACAACCGGCTTGCAGTATGCATGGTGAGGTTTGTGACCAAGATGTGACGCAGTAAGACAGATGTGAGAAAATCATTGCATGCATGTATAACAGGCGGCCTGATAAGACAAATCTCTCCTAATAAAACACGAAAACAATTCAAGTTGGATTTTACCTTTACTGAAATATTTTTTACTTGTCTCTTGGAATTTAAGGTTATCTGTCAAGGATAATTCCAAGATATTTGGTATCTTTTACTTCTTGAATAATTTCATTATTTATGCTTACTATCAAAGGTGCTATCTAAAGGTCTTGTTTTAATTGAGAAACAGACAGCAACGGTTTCTTCACGTTTAAGGTTAGGTGAGATGACTCGAACCATTTATAAATGTCCTGCATGGGGCAAGCGTCTACTGCTGCGCTGCCAGAGTTGAGGTTTTAGCCGCTCAGATGAATGACTGTATCATCTGCATACAGCTGGCAGTTGGCACCTTGACAGCTATCAGGTAAGTCATTGATGTACATTGTATTATGTCATGAAATGTAGTTTTAATGAGTTTTCTTAGTTTACTGCTTTTTTTCTTTGCATGATTCTGTTTATGGGGTGCAATATAACATGTATTGAGTTTTCTTTTTTAAAAGTCTTATTTTTCAGTAAGACTTCACCTTTATTGTAAGCTGCGCTCTCCCTGTGTCCCTGAAAATGACCGGTTTACTTTCCTGATTCTATGAAACCACTCCCTGGAAACAGACAGATTGGTTAGTTTGGGCTAAGTGTTGCTGATTTGGCTAAACTGCACAGTCACACACTTGCTCCCGAAGGTTCACGCAATTGCCACCTTTACGGGTTAAACGTTTCCTGCGCTCAGCCCAGATGTAAAATCATGGTGTCCGAACTGCAGTATCAGTTTGAGGCAGAATCAGACCAGAGAAATGACGATGAAGAGTAGAAATAACAGACCTGAACCACACACAGCTCTTACATTTTTTAACTTTATACACGTTTGTTTAACACAATAGCATCTAAATGGCAACAATAGCAACTGACTGGCTCCTAATGTTATACTCAAACAGCGTTGGCATTAGTTTACGTTCTTGATCAAATCAAAATAACCTCATAAAGCATATATACATGAAAAATATGTTTAAAACATTAGTACTTCAGGTTCAGTAATGTTTGTACGTGTTTGTCGTAGACACAAAATAGCATAACTCAGTAGCCTAGTGGCTATAAAGCCAGCGCTGGCATTTGAAAAAAAAAATAAAACACATACATTTAAAATGATTAAGTCTTAGCCTACTTACAGCTTGTGGCCCAACAACTGCTGCCTCTGGTTTTAAAGTTGGAACTGCTTCATTTTTAAAGGGCGGGTTTACTGCGATTTTCACATTTTTCATTTTAAATAGTGTGTAATGTTGCTGTTGGTGCATGAACAGTATCTGCAAAGTTGCAGCACTGAAAGTTTAGTGTAAGCAGAGATATCGTCTTTTAAAAATCAGGAAGTAAAATTGCCTACAAAACGATTCGTTTTGGAACTACAGCTGGGTTATGGTACAGTCACTGAACCCACACATTTGCATCAACCACATCCTCCGAAATATGCAGGAAAAGGCATGCGCTCAGAGTGAGTTGTGTTCACGCAGCTGTCAGGTCTTCTGTGTTTCCGGGGCTTTACACGGACACTATATTTTGTCTCAGTGTCTGAATGGCAGTGATCTGATGAAAAGTCTTTGAAATCAGAAGATTCCACTGGTCAACATGGCACTTTAGCGCTGATCTGAACACTGGTAATGTAATTCCCTCGAAGCATTGGCAGACACAAGTGGTTTTCTTGCTACGAGGTTTATTTGAAGCTTATTCTCCAAGTTCACAGTGAAAACTAAACACAGGGTAACGAGAAAATAAAAACCACATTAGCTTAGCATGAACATGCAATGACATGCGCAGCATGTAAAATAATGTTCACCAAAGTAAAATACAGAAACAAAACAACATACCTCGTTGGCTGCATGCCGTACACAAGGGAATAAAGTGTTTTCTTAGATAGCTGACATCCACTATAACATTCTTAACACTTTTATCAGAGCATTAAATTGTCTGTGCTTCACTTGCTGTTAGCTTGCGACTCTCACTCACGAGTGTCCCTCAAGGCCTTGCGAAACTTCACGGAGACTTCAAAATAAAAGGACTTTACCAAATAAAATCACTAAATAATACTAAATGTAATTTATAATTCTATATTATAACATTGGTTGAAAACAAAATGTACATTTTTATAATATTGCGACAATTACACTCCCACCAAATCACACAAACCTTAATGTGGATTTCTCTACACATAATGGTTGTTGCAAGTAAACTTAACACAACTTCTGAATTTTTGGTATTTAACCATTTAGCATAGAGTTTCAGTAAAAACATTAAACACCTTAGTCTGCCTCAAGCAGAGTAACGACTTTATGTATGGGTCGTTCAAGAAACACTGTCTTAGTCTGTGGATTTCCCCTTTTTGTCAAATAGTAGTGTTACTAACTAGCAACCTTAGTTTTCTCACCCTACTATCTGACCCTGAATAGACTTCTGTGACCTTTGCCTAGCTTCCATTCATTGCAGTGGTACCAGATCATCTTGTAGCAGAGGAATGATGTCATTGACCTTCAAGTTTCTTTTTTCCATGTGCCAACTTTTGTCTGCTTGTAAGTTTTAACAGATATTCTTTCCTCCATTGGGTCCAAAACTCATTAGCCAAATACTGGCACTCACCGTGATCTTTTGAAGATAGAGATCTCTCTAACAAATTGTCCAGGTGGAGGCAGAATGATTGTTGACTTCATTAGTAAGGATGTGGTTCGGAGTCGAAGGTTCAGGCAGGGGCGCTGCTAAGGAATTTGGGCCCCATGAAAGAATCTTAACAGGGCCCTGAAAAAAATGAAAATCCCTAAAGCTATACCATATATAAAACTGGAGATAGACATACCTTTTCAAATGATAAGCCCATTTCTTTGCTTTCACAATTTTCAAAAATATTGGTAAAATTAGTTAACACAAGATTAAATGACTTTCTTATAAAATATGATATACTAAGCAAGCAACAATATGGGTTTAGAAGTATTAGAACAACCTCACATGTGTTATAAGATTTTGTGGAGAAAATATCTAACGCAACAGAAAATAAACAATACACAGTTGGGGTATTTTTAGATCTTAAAAGCATTTGACTTTCTAGAGAAAGGAGATACTAGAGATCTTAAGAAACTCAAAAATATATGAAGCAAGAGGGATAGCTTACTCTGGATAAGTAATCATTTTAGAGTAAAAGCATCAATATGTCCAGAATAGATCATTGCAGGTCACAATTGGTGCAGGTAACATGTGGTTTCCTAAGGCTTTGTACTGGACCCATTGCTTTTTCTGTTATACATTAATGATATATATATGTGAGGTTTCCAAAGTACTAAAATTGATATTATTTGCAGATGATACAAACTTATTTTGTTCTGGTGACAATCTGAAACAACTTCTGGATACAATGGAAAAAGAAATGGTACTGCTAAATATTGGCTTGATTTGAATAAACTAACTTTAAATTTAAAGAAAACAAAATGTGTTGTATTTGGTAATCGTTTATCGAATAAAATAGGTAAATGAATGATTATGAAGTTGAAATAGAAAGGGTGTCATGGATTACATTTCTTGGAGTGATAATAATTTAAATTGGAAGGGACACTTAGCAAGTTAAAGAAACGATTAAAAATAATGCAATGAAACTAAATGAAACAATTTAAAGAGCGATAAATGAACAAACTGTTTTTGTTGTATTTGGGATGGTGCAAATGTATTGCATATGATATACATTTTTTAGATTTGTTTGTCAAGATTATAATGATGTAAGACAATAATTATTTTACTTTTATTTTTTAAATAAGTGATGTTTTCAAAAAAGGATAGGCATTATAAGCAAGAGCTTCAGCCTACACCTGTTTCAGACTGCTGTAAATATACTGCTGTTTGTCAGCTCAACTGTGTTGAGACTAAGTTGTTGTCTGAAATGATCTACAAAGCGTGCGTACGCCATAGCTGTCAACACTGAACATTGAAAATAAGGGAGATTTCCCGATTCCATCCCCAAAATGAGGGATTTTTTTTACACGATTCTTAACCACAAACTTTAAAAATAATGCACTAATCATTAAAAGTCTAAATAATGCATAACTAGCCTACATATGTGCGAGAGAGAAAGAGACTGATATCATAGAGAATGTTTAAATACTAATATCAGCTTACAAGGGAAACGGAGGCGAAGTTAGTGCGATCAAGAGCGCGCGCTGACAGGGATCAGCCTTGTTTTATTCTCGGCGCATCCGCAGCAAGTGACAAGTTCGGTGCGCAAGACCGCCAAGACCTCGTTTCACTTAGCTGTGTCTTAGCTGTGTCCTGTGTGCACAGCTTTTTTGTAACAGCGCGCGGCGGCACCGCATGATCAGCATCCGAGGATGAACGGCTTCAAGCCGAATCTGGCCAAGCGTGTATGTCTCACACAATCAGAGTGTAAAAATACGTTGCCTGGATACAATTTGGGTGGACTGAACCATTTTATGATAGTTGAGAGGGGGAGAGGGGCCCACAGACGTTTGTGTTTCCTAAACAAAATAATTTTTTGACACCAGGAAACAGCAAATAGAGTAATTTAAAGTTAATAATTTTAACAATCAAATATATATATTTTTTTAACCACAATTTTATTGGGGCTTCTCTGGGCCCCCTCTTAGTCATGGGCCCCGAGAATCGTCATCGTTTACCCCCCCCCCCTTTACGGCGCCCCTGGGTTCAGGTCCAGATGGATCATTCAAATGTTCAGCTGTGAGTGGTCTGCTGTTAATAATAGCCATAACCTCGTACAGAAATGTCCTTAGTGAGGTGCTGTCAAGCCTTCGCAAAGACTAGTTCAGTATAGCAGTTAGAACACTCCTTACTGTTCTTATTTGTCTCTCCCAGACACCACCCATGTGACTTGCCGCTGGAGGGTTCATCATAAATTCACATCCAAGAGCTTTTACTCTTTCTTGATCCATTTCTTTCATGAGTTCTGCAAACTCTCGCCTTCCACCAACAAAGTTAGTTCCTTGGTCACATCTTAGTTGATGCACATTTCCTCTTATGGCAATGAATGTCCTTAAAGCATTAATAAATGCGTCAGTTGTCATGTCATCGATCATCTCTATGTGTATGGCCCTTGAACATAGACAGGTAAGTAAGAGACCATATTTTTTTTAGATCTTTTCTTCCTTCTTTTACATAGATTGGACCAAAGCAGTCTATGCCTGTGTAAGTGAAGGTTGGAGTCATCTCCGTTCTGTCTTGTGGCAAGTCACCCATCCTTTGCTCTTCAGTACCTCTTCTGTACTTTCTGCACTTGACGCATTTGGAGATGTGTGATGAGACAGCACTGCTGCATTCCCAGGATCCACCATCCATTAGCTCGCAATTCGTTTATTGTCATTCCACGTCCTTGATGTTGTACTCTTTCGTGAAAGTGCTTAATGAGTAAGACTGATATGTGGGAGTTCTTTGGGAGTATTGCCGGATGCTTCACATGTGAGTGTAGCGTGGCTTGACTTAGGCGTCCTCCCACTCTTAGAATACCCTCTTCGTCTAAGAAAGGACTCAACTTTATTCAGCTTACTGTCTTTGGTCTTGGTAACTACCCGTTTTGCTTTCAAGCTCTTTATCTCATCTGTGAATGCTTCTTCTTGAACTAGCTTTATGATAGCGAGTTCTGCTTCTTCCTTTCTTCTAGGCTTGTGGCTTTGTTGGTTCTTTTCTGCACACCCTTGTATTCTTTGACTTATCGTTTCAATCTGGCAACTGCTTTTACTGCTCTTGACCAATCAGAGAATTTCTGTAGGCGATCCAAAAAAGCTCTGTCTTCCTTGGCTTTAGTATTACACACAAGCACCTTGCGAAGCTCTGGATCATCCTGTCTGATTTCTTCCCACCTTGGGTTCTCTTTTAGGTAGCTCTTTACACCAAAGAAACGTTTGGACCTGTGAACCAGTCTTGAGGTCTTAAGTTGCTCAGCGGTTAAACCCCGAGAGGCATGATCTGCCGGATTATCCTCAGAGGCAACATAAGCCCATTGCTCAGGCATTGTACTTGACTTGATTCTCTGTATGCGGTCGGCTACGAAAACTTGAAATCTTCTGGCATCATTGTTTATGTAGCCAAGAACGACTGTGGAATCTGTCCAAAAGAACTCTTGCAGATCTTGGATTTCTAATTGTAAGACTGGAAAAACTGATTAAATCAGACCGAGAAATATCTGGACCAATTCCCTCTGAAAACAAATGGCAGGTGCGATCTCTTCTTGGAGGTGCTCTAGATGGGACCATGCTTTCGCAGTTTCCGTTTGTAGGTATGTGCGATCTGTTGGCTGGAATAAACTCACGCGTGTAGACTGGTGGCAGGGAGATGTTCTTACCGGAGTAAAAGCCTCTAACTTGTAGGTTATTTACTCTTTGAGAGCTTACCACTGTGGTTTTTGAGGTCATAGTAGAGAGCTTGAGCTTGACTTGTTCTTTGTTAGCTTCCAAGGCGTCAGCTACTTCACTTAGAACGAAGGTTGTGTCGCTTTGAGAATCCAAAAGAGCATATACAAGGACTTCTTGTTCTGGTTGAGTTAAGGATGAAAGCCAGACGGGAATTACTGCAGCTGTTTGTGCATTAGCTTCACCAAGTATTACTCTATTGGAAGTAGCGGCTGTGGTTTCTTCATGTTGGGATGGTTGAGGTATTTCTCTGTATCTTTCTTGACTTGGATTTGCTTGGCTTGTGGATTTTGCTTGGCTTGTGACAGTCTTTGTTCCTTTTTGTCTCGCTCCTCATGCAGACAGGTAGGATGCCGCTTGTTGCAAATGTCGCAGACACTCCTACTGTTGCAGCTCTTTGACTGGTGACCAGACCTGAGACACCCAAAGCATAGCCTTTCAACTTGAATGAATTTGATTCTCTCTGAAACTGCTTTCTCCATGAACTTCCTGCATTTGTGCAAAGCATGACCAGTTTTCTTACAGAAAGTGCATGTAGTTAAAGTCTGTTCTCTGGAACTTGTGGTAAGTGTCTTTGCTCTGAAGCTTTGATGTTTTTGGACTTTTGGTTTTTCAGCTTCACCTTGTTTTAGGGATTGCAATGATGTGACAGAATTGCAGGCAATTTTGGCCTCCCTTGCCAGAAACTTGACAAATTCACTAAAGGAGGGAAATTGGTTTCTCTCTTCTTCTACTTCGAGAACCTTACGAGTTCCATCTTGCCGTTAGCCAATCAGGTAACTTGGAGAGAATTTTCCTGTTTTCATTACAGTCATTCAAGATTTCCAATGCCTTGATATGAACCATGGCAGCCTCACAACTACGGAGAAAATCGCTGAACTCTCTGAGCTCAAGGCTGTCCTTAGATCCCATCTTGGGCCACACCTGGAGCTTGTCTCTGTATGCTTTAGCAATTGTGAATGGGTTTCCATATCTCTCTTCCAAAATCTCCCACGCAGCAACATAGGCAGACTCAGCTCCGAGAAGAAAATAGCCATCGAGGGCTTTCTTAGCTTGTCCGCTCACATATCTTCGAAGGTAGTATATCTTTTCTTTGTCCTGAAGGTTCTTCTGGTCAATCAATGTTTTAAAGGAGAGTTTCCAATCGTTGTATTGCAATGGATCTCCACTGAAAACAGAAGGTTCAGGAACTGGAATTCTGTTGGCACTTAAAGCGCCTGCAAGCACCTTAATGAGCTCTGATGTACTTTCATTTGAGGTGGTCATAGCTTGTGGGATGGAGGTCATACGTGAAGACTGAGGACTTGAAGGAGCCGGGACTTTGATATCTGCTTCAATCTGATACTCTGGTATGTCTTTCCGTTCTTCTTCTATGACTTTCACTTGATCATATACCTGCATTCTCGCTTGTGCTGCTTTAAGACCTTTTACTGCCTCCAAATGCTGTATCCTCCTACATTTTTCTTCTAGAGTCTTCTGTAGAACTCCAAACTCTTCTTCCAGTTGAGCTTTAATTTTAGATTCGTCTTCCTCTCTCTTTAGTCTTCGTTTCACTTCCTCTGCTTCTTGTTCTAAACGACGCCTTACTGCTGCTGCCTCTTGATCAGCTATCTTCCTTTTAGCTTCTGCTTCTAGGCGCTGTATTTCCAATTGTTCTCTCTCTTGTTCTTGTAACACTTGCAGAACAGCTTGGCTCGCAGCAGCGTCAGCGGCAGCTTCTTGTCGTTTACCAGAAGACTTACTTGAATGCACCGAGTTGCTTTTCAAGAGAGAAGTGACAGAACCCGATTTATATGTACTTGAGTCTGAAAGAGAGCCTGCTTCAGGCCAATCTTGCTTTTCTCCTTCTGGAATCTTTTCATCCAGTCGACTTAAGGCTCTGGATACAATGAACTTGGAAATCTCCCCACACAGATCCACTTTTCGACGTGTGTCTTGCTCTGGAGTTGAGATGGCGCGTAGTTCATCATAAACACGCTGAACGTCTGTAGAAAGACCTGTGACGCAACCGATAATGTCATAAAGCAGATCATCGGGTAAGGGCTCTGCTGACTGTGATAAAGCCTTCTTTGAAGATTTAACTTGGGTTCTCCATTTTTCATAAATGTAGTTGAACCTTTGTTGAAGCGCTTTAATTTTTTCATCTTGCAATTCTCTACCTTTCTCAGTTAGAGTTCTGACTCTTTGACTTCCGTCTTGGCAGCTGCTCTTCCTCTTGCTGGACTTCAGCAACACCAACTTGATCTTCTTCTAAGCTTTCCCTAACCTGGGTTGTAGGCTCACTTGACTCTGACATTGTCTAATACTTTAAATTAATCCTCTAAATAAAGGGTGTAATTAAACTGTTAGGTTTGTCTAACACTTACTCAAATGTAAATGTCACTTGCATGTCGTTATTTGTAAGCTTATATGACTTAAAAGTTTTCAATGAGGTTCAAAATGTGATGAGAAAATTGAAAAATGAGCAAAAAAAGCTAAAATCAACTTTGGAAATTACCTTTCAGAATGTGCTCATTATGCATGAACTCTGCAGAGTTTATAAGCTTAGACACTTAAATATTAAATGGCCAATAATAGCTTCACTTATTTCCAAACACTATTTAAACTTGAATATAATTTCCTTTTAACTCAAATGGCAAGCTTCAATGTATATTACATGGTCACGTGAGTCAAAACATTCACTACACACACTACAGATGCTATATTGACGCAAAAATCCTTTAGCAAACCTTAACAGAAGCCTTCTTCTTAGATCACTCTTGACTTATAGTGTCCAAGTTCTTTATGGCTTTGTCTTGAAAACGTTGTTCATTAAGATCTATGCGTCCTCTTACTTCTGTCTGCGTGCTTGCATGTTTTCGGATTCAGTCCTTTGATGACAGCTGTGCGCGCTACCGACTGATGCTGATCCTTTGAACTTGCGCGCCGTCGATTAATGTCCACTCGCGTTGATGAACAGTCCGAATTTTCACTGTAATTCCCTCGAAGCATTGGCAGACACAAGTGGTTTTCTTGCTACGGGTTTATTTGAAGCTTATTCTCCAAGTTCACCGATGAAAACTAAACACAGTGTAACAAGAAAATAAAAACCACATTAGCTTAGCATGAATATGCAATGACATGCGCAGCATGTAAAATAACGTTCACCAAAGTAAAATACAGAAACAAAACAACATACCTCGTTGGCTGCATGCCGTACACAAGGGAATAAAGTGTTTTCTTAGATAGCTGACATCCACTATAACATTCTTAACACTTTTATCAGAGCATTAATTTGTCCGTGCTTCACTTGCTGTTAGCTTGCGATTCTCACTCACGAGTGTCCCCAAAAGGCCTTGCGAAACAGCGCAGAGACTTCAAAATAAAAGCACTTTACTCTTACCAAATAAAATCACTAAATAATACTAAATGTAATTTATAATTCTATATTATAACATTGGTTGAAAACAAAATGTACATTTTTATAATGTTGCGACAATTACAGGTAAATACAGTATAATGCAAATGTCATGTTTAGTTTAGTAGAAAGTTAACCATGTTAACCATGTCTGTGCACAAAAAAATGACTAAAGACTGTAAAAAATAGGTGGTCTCGCACGGAATAAAGTTTTAAAAATAATCCCTGAAATGATGGCTTTTGGTGAATATTGTATTCTATCATACATTATAGCATATTATAATAAAACGTATTAGGCCTATATCTTTATTTATTTATTTATTTATTTATTTATTTAACTGAAACTGTTTAAAGAGAAAATATCTGACCAGTGGTCTCCGAAGACAAAGGACCTTGCTTGCAAATTAACATTTGAACTCTCACCCCACTCTTACAGGGATCACTCAAACTCGCATAATAATATAAATGATTTTTAATTTGAATGATTAGAATAATTTTAAAGGTCTCAGGGTGACGGATGTCTCATTCCCAAAGAAGTAAATCAAAAGATAATAAAGTTCTTAAGAGTTTAGGAACAACTGGCACATAAAGGAATGTGGTCTTCCAAAAGGTGTAAATTCATGAATGTTAATTTCCACTGTAAACTGATGGTTTACATATCAAATAACATCTGGCTATATAACGAAATGCAACAGGAGAGGGGGCTGTTGTCTGTATTCAGATTAGCCCGTGAGGGAGGGTATCACGACTCTCCTCACGTAGCCACATGTCAGGTAAAATAATAGGCTATGTTCTTCTTTGTTCTAGAACTTTCCCAGCAAACACAGAACGTTCCCCTGAATGTTCCCGAATGGTCCCATGAGGTTATTTTTTTGGAAACCAAACAAGAACATTATAGGAACGTGCCATGTAGGTTATTCTACCGCTGTCAAGCCAGCCATGGTTTGAAAATACACAGTCAAGCCAGCCGCTGAAAAAATAAGCGTGTGCGCCTATTAGGCTACTATGAATACGGTCATTTCAGTCACAGCAGAGGAAGAACGCGCTTCAGAGCGCTTGAGTTGCCCAGAATCGATCCGTCTGTCTGTCTATCTATCTATCTATCTATCTATCTATCTATCTATCTATCTATCTATCTATCTTATCTATCTATCTATATACATATCTATCTCTTTCTCTCCATCTTTCTCTCCATCTTTTTCTTTATTTTCTATCTATATATTTATCTATCTTTTTATTCTTTCTTTTTATTCTTCTTCTTTTCTTTCTTTCTTTCTTCTCTTTAGGCCAATTTATACTTCTGCGTTGTGAGGGATCGCGTGAGTGTACCGACGTTCGGCTACGCACGTGGAGGTGACGCCGTTGTGAGCATTTATACTTCTGCGTTCAGGTCTTGGTTGCTCTGCAGTACTGCTCCGAAAACGCGAGTTGGTGGCGGAGGGTTTTCAATGTTCCACTGTTTACATTCCTCGGAGTTGCGGCTAGAGGTTACCACAAGCCTGAAAGAGAGTGGATCATGTCGAGTTGGAGCTTATTGAGGTGGAAAAACAGTTCATTTTAGTGAAAAAACTAAAACTGAAAGGCAGAAATGAGAGAGACGTCAAAGGAGATGGTATCGTGTGGAAATGCGTGGAAAATGTACGTGCGGAAATGCGTATGAGGAAATGCGATGCTCACCAAGCGCGAACTCAATCATCGACTCTTGCGTTCGCGTCGCCGACGTGTAGTTAAATTTTTGAGGAGGTGCGCGTCAGGTACGGACGAAGGTACGCTGGTATGGGACGTGCCCGTGTGCGTATGCCACGCCGTACCTACCGCGCTGCACCCTACGCAGAGAGCATGAATTGGCCTTGAGCCGAACCAGGTGTGGAGTGCTGTGCGAGAGCGCTGGCCTGCGGGCTGTTGTGTGAGTGATTTTGTTTTCTGTTTTTCTCTTCTTTTATTTGTTTGTGTGTGTTGGTGCTTTTTTTTTTGTAGGTAGTTCTGTGTAGGGGTTTGGGCCGCCTATGCTGCCCGTGCTTCACCGGGGAAAGCATGACGACCCCTGCTACACAGGTGTTTTCCACGCTCACGCGCGTAAAGGCCAATTCATACTTCTGCGTCGAGGGATACGCCCGTAGTGTACGACGTTGGCTACAGCACGTGAGGGGATGCCGTTGTGAGCATTTATACTTCTGCGTTCAGGTCTTGGTTGCTCTGCCAGTACTGCTCCGAAACGCTAGTTGGCGGCGGAGGGTTTTAATGTTCCACTGTTTAGATTCCTCTGAAGTTGTGGCTAGGTTACTACAAGCCTGAAAGAGAGGGGATCATGTTGGAGTTGGAGCTTATTGAGGTGGAAAAACAGTTCATTTTAGTGAAATTACTAAAACTGAAAGGCAGAAATGAGAGAAGACGTCGGAGGAGATGGTACGTGTGGAAATGCGTGAGAAGGTACGTGCGGAAATGCGATGCTACCAAGCCGACCAATCACGATCTTGCGAGTCCGCGTCGACGCGACGTGTAGTTACATTTTTGAGGAGGTGCGCGTCAGGCTACGGCGAAGGGTACGTGGTATGGGACGCGTCTGTGCATATGCTACGCCGTACCTACTGCGCGCACCCTACGCAGAAGTATAAATTGGCCTTAATGCGGTGAAAGTGGCGTTGCGCGAGTATAGAAGATATTTGTTTGGCGATTCGGCAGAAGTTGTAGGATCGGATCTCATCTATCCGCATCGAGGATGAATAACGCTACTGTGGTTTTTCTTAGTAACGTTGAAAAGGTGAATGAAGCAGTTGAGAGTGGAATTGTGATTGGTGGCGATTTTGTTCAGGTTCTTCCCCTCACACTACCATCGAAGAGGGTCACCTTATCTAACGTTCCCCTTTCTCAGTGACCAGATAATAACAGAAGCTCTATCACGTTATGGAAAATTGGTGTACCCAATTAAAAATCCCGATTAGCACGGGCTCTCCCCTGTTGAAACATATCGTGTCTTTCAGGAGATTTGCATACATGATTATTAAAGATGATGAGGAATTGGATCTTTCGCTTAGTTTTAGTGTCTGATGATTTTGATTACATCATTTTTGTTACAACTGCAAGGACAAAATGCTTTGGTTGTGGAAAGCAGGACATCTGATTCGTAACTGCCCAGAGAAGAAAGCCACGGAGAAAGGGAGATACGGTTTCTAATCCAAGTACGAGTGGAGAAACTGGTAGGGCAGAGTTGCAGGGTGACAATCATAGTGAAACTGAGGTGGTGATTTGTGGGGAGGTAGCTGGAACAAAATCTGTTGTTGTGACAGGTATAGATACAGAAAAGAAAGACCAAGTTGATATTGTATCTGAACGTTAAACAATTAAAACACCCTGAAAAGAAAGAAATTATGTTCCTATTGGAAATGTAACACAGGTTGTACAGAAGAAGAGTGGGATTGATAGTGTGGACATGGAAATGGAGGCACAAATAGAGATGTTCAAAGCACCGTGAAAAGGAAAAAAAATATAAGACTCAAAATAAAAAAGCTGGGAAGAAAGTTGACTAGATGGTAGCAATAATGATGATGGTGAAAGTGAATCATCCGATTCCAGTGTGGCGTTGTCTTTGAGTGACTTCTCTGTTCGGAGCTATGATAGTGAAAGAGATAAAATTGTACCTTAAGTCAACGAAGAACAAGAGAGTGGTACGTGTACCAGACTATTTCCCCAATATAACGCAGTTTGTTCAGAAAGCAAGGAATTTTATGGCTGAAGGATGCTTCACAAATAAAGAAGTCTATCGTTTAAAAAAATTGGTGAGGAATGTAGAGAAACTTAAAGATGATGTCTGAAGTAAGTTAAGCTTATTTTCCACATTGAGTGTGTTTTTTTTTTGGTGGGTTTTTCTCCTATTGGTCATGAGTGAAGTTAATCTAGCAACCCTGAATGTAAATGGTGCTTGAGATATTAAGAAAAGAGGAATGTTACATGTATTAATGAAACAGAAGAATCTTAATATTTTAATGTTACAAGAAACACGATGGGGGAATGCAGCAGACTGGGAAAGAGATTTTGAGCGGTTAACAATTCTAAGCCATAACACTTCAATAAGCGCAGGAGTTGCAGTGTTATTTTCTAAGAATTTTAGTCCAATTTCTTATATGGTTGATGAAGTTGTGAAAGGAGATTACTAAAAATCAGGGCTGTTTATGAAAGCTATGTTTTGTTTTTATTTGTATTTATGCTCCAACAGTCCCTATGGAGAGATTGCTTTTTCTAGATGTTTTAGGTACGACTGTACAAAGTTGCTCAGAGGAGGAATATTTGTTTTTGGGGGGTGATTTTAATTGCACAGAAACTATGATCAGATAGGAACCATGTTGAACCCCATTTACTGTCTCAGAAACGTCTTATTCATTTCATTAAGAAGTTTGAAATGTGTGATATATGGAGACAATTAAATGGAAATGTAAAACAATATACATGGGTTCATATGAGGGAAAACAGGACATCCTTTGCCAGATTGGATAGATTGTATGGGTTTTCACATCAGTTTAATATTTTCAAAAAATGCTCTATAATTCCAATAGGTTTCTCTGATCATAGTATGGTACAATGCAGTTTTATTTTAAGTTCCAGTAAACCTAGCAGTGCCTACTGGCATTTCAATATTTCTTTACCGAGTGATAGTTTTTTTAGAGACTTTTTTAAGTATTTTTGGCAGAATTACAGAAAATCAAAGTCTAATTTTAGATCAATACAGCAGTGGTGGGACATTGGTAAAGTTAAAATAAGACAATTTTGTCGACAATATACTCGCAATGTCAATATGGAGTTTAAAAAAATCAATGGAAATTTTGGAGAATGAATTAAGTGAGTGTCAAAAAATAGCTGAATCAACTGGGACAAGTAATAATTTCGAACTATTTTTCAAAAAGAAAGCTCAGTTAGCGGATCTGCTAGAATACAGAACACAGGGCGCATTGGTCAGATCAAGATTTCAAAATATAAATCATATGGATGCACCGTCAAAATTTTTTTCTGTTTAGAGAAAAAAAATGGGCAGAAGAGATTGATTAAAGCCTTGCGATCAGAAGATTGTCAGTTTTTGCTGAACCCCAGCGATATTCGAAAGAGAGCAGTTGGTTTTTACAAAAATCTGTTGTGAGTATGAAATGGAGAGTAATATTGACAGCCCTTTTTTGAGCTCCCTACCAAAGATGTCAGAAGAGGGTAATCTGGCTCTTTCAGGTGCGCTAAGCCTGGGGGAGCTATGTAAGGCCCTGCATGACATGGAATCGGGAAAAAGCTCCTGGGATTGATGGCCTCCCAGTTGACTTTTACAAGTCTTTCTGGGCTGAGTTGGGTGCGGACTTGTTACAAGTGATGAGTGTTAGTCTGTCAGAGGGTATGTTGCCGTTGAGCTGCAGGAGGGCAGTGATAATGCTTATACCAAAGAAAGGAGATTTGACTGACATAAGGAACTGGCGCCCTGTATCACTTCTTTGTTGTGATTACAAACTGCTCTCTAAAGAGCTGGCAAACAGATTGGCTGAAGTAATAAGGCAAGTGTGGCAGGAGGCCGCTCTTGGGGAGCGGAGCTCTACTCTATAAGCGACTACGCCACCCTGTTTACAGGGAAAAATTGATATTGTACATCTAAGACTTGAACACAGGACACACAGGAACGTGAATGTCAAGAAGGGTTAGAGACGTGGATACAAATAATACAAAAAGCTTTATTTAAATATTCACAATAGTTTTAAAAGAATAGTTTTAAAACTAACTGGGCATACTTATTCACGATACAAAAGAGACCACACGATAAATAGAGACCGAGGCTTAACGGCAGATACATCAACTCAGTAAGTACCAGGCTTTTAGATCACTCTCAGCACCCTGTGTATCAGCACACACACGGCAACACACAAAATCAGCACGCACCCACACAGCACTCTGTGACGAGCCCTCCACCACCACGTACAGGCCTACTAGTGGCCTACCCTGAAGCCTCGGCTCCTGTATTGAGAGCAAAAATATTACTAGAGGTCTCAAGATATATACATCACACTCACACTCAACAGGCACACATAATACACATTTAAACCAGTAACCTAGAAAACAAAATTACAAAGAAAAGGAAAACATGAAATTCAAGGTCACCAAATACAATACTGTAAAACACTCAACGTAAACCAATCAGACAGTCAGTAACACAACCAATGATAAAGGAATATACTGGAAAGATTAAATGTATGGAAAAATTAAATACACAAAACAAACACTTGAAGAGTGTGGAAGGCACCCGGCAATCACGGTGGCTCGTACTGGGAAGCGAGCAAGCCTCACAAAGGACGCCTAGGCGGTGCACACACCCACACACGTGTGTTGGGAAGAGAGTTTGTTATTAAAATAATCTTCATGTAGACAAAGCAGCAGCATCAAGTCAGCGCCGCCGCACCTCTATTCCTCCTAAGAATACAGACATGAGCATATTGCGATATATAAAAGAAGGTTCAATGATTACAGCGCTCCTTCACATACCTTCAATTCATAAACCTGTCGCCCATCTAACTTACGCCACGAATACAGGACACAGGATACAACATTCCCCGAGGCACGGGAATACAAAGAAAGAGCCGCCCCTCAAAGCTCACTCCGCTAGCCATCCCTGCTGCCATGAAATCACAGTAATTACAACAGATCACATACCTGCGTGCTAACTAATCAGCCAACATACACACCAGGTTACCTCAGAACATCATGACGCGGAACTGCACGAGTAATGTGCGAGCCGTGGCCACCAACAGCCGCGAACTCAACGCGGAAACAATGAACCAGAAGGGAAGGTCCCCGAGGAACGATCAAGACTCAGAAGGCGAACATACGCAACAGGTGCCTACACTTCCTTTTTATGTTCCTTCCTTCCTGTTTCCTGATTGGACCTGCACTACCCCCAGCACATCAGTTTAATTATGGAGGCACAATTAATCCCACTACACAAGTAATACACCCAGACCAGTCCTACTGTATTCCTCGCAGATCCATTTCTGATAACATCTCTTTAGTTCAGGATGCTTTAGAGGTGTCAAAGTTGCTTGATTTGGATTTTGGATTGATCTCACTGGACCAGGAGAAGGCATTTGATAGGGTTGAGCACCCTATTTGTGGAAAACTCTAGCAGCGTTTGGTTTTAAAAAAGATACTCTATAGTGATATTGAAAGTGTATTAAAGAATAATGGCGGTTTATGTGCTCCATTTCAGGTTGAAAGAGGTGTAAGGCAAGGGTGCTCTCTTTCTGGAATGTTGTATGCCTTAGCCATTGAGCCTTTATTACAAAAAATAAGGGAAAAAATGTATGGGTTATATTTGCCTAATTGTACAAAAAATATGTTTATCTGCTTATGCAGACGATGTAATGGTGTTTGTAAGTGGACAAAAAGATGTGCAAAGTTTATTTAATGTAATTAATGACTTTACTCTCATATCGTCTGCAAAAGTGAATTGGAAGAAATGTGAAACACTCTTGGTTGGCAAATGGAAAAACGGTAATCCAAAACTTCCTGAAGGTTTGGTCTGGGGTAAAGGTGGTTTAAAATATCTGGGAGTTTTTTTAGGTGATGACGTAAATCAACAAAAGAATTGGGAAGGAGTTATTGAAAAAGTTAAAGGACGATTAGAAAAATGGAAGTGGCTGCTTCCTAAAATGTCATATAGAGGACGCATTCTTGTCATCAACAACCTGGTCGCGTCTTCACTGTGGCATAAGCTTGCGTGTGTTGATCTTCCTCTTCAACTGCTGATGAAATTACAAGCGATTCTTGTTGACTTTTTTTGGGACAAATTGCACTGGATTAGACAGAGTGTACTTTATTTGCCGAAAGAAGAAGGAGGACAAGGCTTGGTCCATTTACAGAGCAGAACTGCCGCTTTCGCTTACAGTTCCTGCAGAGACTTTTAGACGGTGCATCGGACGTCAGTTGGAGGGCAATGGCCCGTGTTATTTTGCAAAACTTTTGAGGATTCGGACTAGACAAACATCTGTTCCTACTAAACCCTTCAAAAATGGACTTGTCTCTTTTTCCACCCTTTTATAAGAGTCTGTTTAAAGTTTGGAATTTGTTTCACATCCAGAAAGCTGAAAATCCTTATTCACTATACTGGCTTCTTGAAGAACCTTTAATTCTTGGGTCCCGTTTGGATGTAAATGAAAGTAACAGTTTTTTTTTTTTAAATGTGGTCTTAAGTTGCAAGAATCAAAAGTGTTTCTTTTTAGACAATTGTTGGACATTGCTGGGGAAAACTTGGATAATGCTGGAGAAGTAGCTGATTTTTTTAGGCACTAGATCCATTCGACTGGTTGCTCTTTTTTTAGCCAAATTAAAGTCTACTCTCACAGCAGAGGAGAGTATAATGGTAAAAGAATATTTTGCTAAAGTAACTGTTCCTGATAAAAATGATTTTTCCCTTGTTTGATGCTTGCACCAAAGTTGAATGGATTTAGGGGTTTTCCATTCAAAACTTGGACTCCCAGTGGTTGGATGTATTAACCACTAAAGGAAAGATATTGTATGGAGCTTGTGTGATGGGTTTTAACAAGAATAATTTGGCAAATAAAGCTGATACACCATGGAGGAATTTTTTTGGTTTAAAAGAAAATGTGAAACCAGAATGGAGAGTTCTCATATAAACCACCATTAGCAAAAAAGGTTGGGGATTTGCAATGGAGAATTCTTCATGGTATTTTAGCTGTTAACTCTTTTGTTTCTGTGTTAAATGTGGAAGTTAATGATGTTTGTCCTTTTTGTTTGCAAAGAGAAACAATTTTTCATGCATTTGTACAATGTACAAGATTGAAATCGTTGTTTGTTTTTTTAGAAAAATGTTTTGGGGTTTTGATGAATCATTTAATGAAATTGTTTTTATTTTGGTTTTTAAGTATAGTCAAAAAAAGAAATATATTTGTCAGTTATTGAATTTTATTATTGGTCAAGCAAAATGGCAATATACATTAGTAGAAGGGATAAAGTTGAACAGAAACCTGGTCAAAACATCATTGAGACTTTTCTAACATTGGTGAAATCAAGAGTAATGATTGATTATGCGTTTTACAAAACTATGGATAATTTGTTTATTTTTGAGAAGATTTTGTGTTGTAAGGGAGTGTGTTGTATCATTATTGAAGATAATTTAATTGTTTTTTCCTTAATTTGTTTTCTGTGGTTAGCTTGTTAATTTGTGCATATTAAGGTTGTTGTAAGAGAGTGTGTTGTATCATTTTTGAAGATAATTTAATTAATTTTTAAGTTATTTATTTATTTATTTTATTTTTTTATTTTGTATTATTTTTTTATTATTTGTTTTTTTTTGTTTTCCCCTTAATTTGTTTTCTGTGGTTAGCTTGTTAATTTGTGCGTATTAAGGTGATTGTGAAATAAAGTTCTTTTTCAAATTCAATAGAGGGAATGCATTCACGTGACCTTCCCACCGGAACAACCCCTCTCAGCCTGACCGAGTGGCAAAAGATCTGCTGCGTGACTGGATTTAATAGGGGAGACTGCGAAAATGCGACTTAAAACGAACAATTATATCAATTTAAATTAAATGTTGGACTCAATATAGTGTTCCTTACAACTTACTAAAGATCGTCGTGATCCATGGATATTGACATGCAGCCAGGAATCGTGTTGCCTGACATTTATGTTTGCCTGATTTCAACTCTGGGGAAATAAAAGCAATATAGACCTAAACATAAAGCAAATTTGCCAGTGAATATTTTATATAAATACAATATAGGTTTAAATCTGGGTGATTACTCATATCAGTGTTATATTTAGCCTATATCATCATATTGTCCAGCCCTAAAACTTTATCGTTTTTTTAGTCAGTGTTTATTAAAAAAAAATCCAATAATGCAGAATATGGAATGATACATATTTAATTGATGAGTTGTTAATATATATATATATATATATATATATATATATATATATATATATATATATATATATATATATATATATATATATATATATATTATATATATTATATATATATATATATATATATATATATATATATATATATATATATATTTATATAACAATTCAAAATATATGGATATGGTTTTACAGCTAAATTCAGCATATTGACACAAAATGATAACTGCAAATCCACCTTTCGCTGACTGGAGTCCAGTTGTTTCTGTGTATTCAAGTGATCCATTTGCTCCTCTTTCTATCGCAGTCTGTAAAAATATACCTCCGATTTTTTGTCAAATCTAGTTGTACAGTCAATCGCAAAGCTCTTTCCCACTTTATATGTGTTGTGTTTGTTTTTCGCGGCATTCACGCTGAACACATATACAGCCGCTCAGTCTTTTTGCCACTCACTGTGAGAAACTGCAGCACTCCGGCCGGAGGTGACGTCACGCGCATTCCCTCTATTCTCTCTCTGAGCGGATGCTGTGAGTGAGTGGGCGGAGTTTGCTGTGAGAGTGCTGCAGGTGTGAGTGTGTAGTACGGGACGAGTGAGTTGGGCTCTGTGAGTGAGTCAGTGTTGTGCCAGTTCATACTTAAAAAGAACTAGCTCAAAGTTCAGTTCACACAGATTATAATGAACTAGTTCACGTTCATAGTTCATTTTTTTTTAAAAATGAACTAAGTTCACATATCTAAAAATGAACTAGTTCACGTTCATTTGTTAAATTCTTTAGGCCACTATCTTACTCAATAGAACCTCTTTACCATCCATTACCAGCTGCAAATCACTGCCACTCCAAAACTAATCAAAATTATTGTACCAATAAACAAGAGACAATTATTATAGCCAGGAGAAAATAATGTATTACCCCTTAAATAATGTGTAATCATGATATGTAGCAATTGGAAATAAGGTGCAATCAGGGTATACTGTATGTTCAGTGAATTTTATTTAGCCAGCATGAACCAAATTACCCAGGACTTTAAAAAGGTATATTCAGGTTCATGGGGAAAAGATCAGTCTACTGACAAAAATCCAGCATATTTTGAACGGCAGTAACTATGTAAACCAGACCAAAGTAGTCATGTACTGTAATGTCAAATTAGCTTGGGCTTACCCTGCTCAATGTGCAATACTCAACCAACACATTTTCACACCTTCAAAAGGAAGTAAACAGTGAGTAAACGATGAAAATGCCATTTACATTGATTATAATAAAACAATCTTCCTGATTATATTTGTCTAAAGAAAATGAACAGCTACCAGCTGAACAACTTAACTTACTACGTACAGTAGGCACTCTGATTCCATGTATGGGGCATTTAATATTCATATGACACACAAACACAAGTAGATAAGACCTGTTTAGTTCAAAAGATCACATTTTCAAAGGAAAAGCGCAGATCATAAGTGATGATACGAGCAGCCCACGGCCACATCTACCTCTGCGCGCGCCAAGTATGCATACTTTTGGCAACTCCCCCTGCCTCCACGTTACCCGCACCACCAATACTTCTGACCTCGTCTCATACCCAGAGGTGATATAATAGACAAAGTCTCTACAACAATACTGTCGGGGGTCGCATTCGGCGACTCAAAACGGGAGTTGGAGGTAAAACCTGACTTTTCAAATGAGCGTGAACGTGAACTGCGCGTGCTGCTCGTTCATTCCGGACAGAGTGAGCGACGCTCTCGTTCGCGTTCATGGAATGAAAAAGTGATTCGTTCAGTTCAGCCTTCGGCGAAAATATGAACGAGTTCAGTGAACGTCGTTCATTGAACGCGTTCATGCACAACACTGGAGTGAGTGAATAATTTTCTTTCTTTTCTGGCTTTTTTGGGGTCTTTCTTTCGATTTGTCGTAGTTATTTCTGGGCCGCGTGTTACCGCAAGGGCAGCATGACGGCCCCACACTCACGTGCTGCGTCCGAAATCTCCCATTACTCACTATATAGTGGACTATATAGTGAGCTCGCCATTTTGTAGTGCTGTCCGAATGTATAGTGATGATTATTATACCCTATATAGTCCACTCAATGTATCCCAGAATGCATTTTGAAAAGTAGTGAACAACCGATGGTCACTAGCCTAAGCCCTGACATACCATCATGCATTGCGCTGATTCGTAAAAATAAGTTATAATCATGTGTGGAGTAGCGCATTATAACAAAAACGGCCAGAATTCACTTTTAGTTTTTAAATTTTGGAGAAATAAGCTCAATATAATGTAATGTATTTATTTTTAAAAATCTATTTAGCCCAGAGCCGGCTCGGCACCAGCTGACCGATGATGTAATCAACGGCGCAGAGAGACGATCGAGTAGTGTCCGAAAGTGGTGTTTCTATTGTGCTGGTGAGCTCACTATATAGTGCTCTGCCCTCTAACCCCAACATAGGGGGTAGGGAGTAGTGCTTTGAGTGGAGATTTCTGATTGCAGCAACGGTGTTCTTTGGGGTTCATTGACCCGGCGTCATGGCGTGAAAGTGGCGTCCGCGGTCAGTGTAGAGAAGTGCTGCCTTGCAGTGGGAGAGCTGGTTGGCCATGAAAACATAATGTCTGCCTCCAGGATGAATAATGCCACTGTGGTTTTCTCAGAACTATCGAAAAGGCTAATGAATTAGTTGAGACAGGGATAGTTGTTGATGGTTTGTTTAACCCTGTACTTTCTACACCCTCAAAAGAAAGTCACGCTATCCAATGTACCGCCGTTTTTAAGTGATGATATACTAGCTGAGGCTTTGTCTCGGTATGGAAAACTTGTCTCTCCCATTAAAAAGATCGCCATCGGTGGTGGGGTCGCCGTCATCGAAAGCAGATGTTGTCTCATTCAGGCGGTTCGTCTAGATGGTACTGATGATGCTGATATGGATCTGTCTTTGCACTTTCAGGCGGATGATTATGATTACGTAATCGCGTGACATCGGGAAACATGAAATGCTCTCAGTTGTGGCCCAAACGGGTCTATTCTAATTTCGTGAACACGTCCCGGGGAAAAAATCAAATGATGTGTCAGGTGGTGGTGAACTGTCAAACGTGATGCTGTTGTTAGTGCTGCTGAAACAGAGCCGGTTGTCGAGGCTCCGGGTGGGTCCTCAGGGACAGGGCTACAGCTTTTCTGAGGCTAGAAGGCATGTCCCTGCTGATCGCTGTAACGGAAAAATCTGCGACTTGAAAGCACAGCTTCTGGTGCTACATTAGTTGCGTCTGCAGTGTTCAGGCTGGAGAAGCTGTTGTTGAGGCGGAGGTAGCATTCATATAATGTAGGTATGTGGACATTTCAATAAATAGCGGCCGCCATTGTGTTCCAAATCTCTGTGCCGGATTTTCCCGAATCATTTTGAGCGGGTCTCCTAAAATGCGCTGTTTTCATTGACTCGCTGTGGGAATCCTAGATTATTTTTAGCCAATCACATCATTAGGGGTTTTGACTGCACATTTGTTTTAATTTTTTTCTAGTCAGGCTGCATTTTCCTCCTGAAAGGCGATTTCAAACAATACGGAAGAATTCAACTGTCACGAAATTATTTTTACCCACTTTGGACACTTTCCAGAGGAAGGTAGACATGAAGAACATATGTTTGTGGTGTGCTGTACAAAATTTCGTGGCCATTTAAACTCCCCCACTTTTTTTATGACTACCGACACTGAACGTTACCTGTAGAAAAGCTGTCAAAATGCAGCGCGTCGTGTAGGCTACACTCAACTTTTGTGTGGTCTCCTCCACTTTCTTTTCCTCCACCAGCGTTAGTATTGTTAACTCTATATTTTTACACAACTGGAAATAGCATGAATCAACCAAAATCCATCTTTTAAATTAAGGATATATAATTTTCCTTGGATCGTTGTTTTCCATTCAATTATTTGTATTTTCAACAACTGCTCGTCAGAAAAATACTATAAAAGATAGGCCAAATCAGTCTTTATGTGTGTTAAAATCAAGTAAAAATCCAAATAACTATATGAAACCCACGTTAGATCCAAATAACTATATGAAACCCATCTCCACAGAAAATTTCATTAAGATATCTTGAATATTGAGAAAGTTATGAGCATTTTTGTGAAAAAACAACTTGTTTTCGGTCACACTAAATTCTATTGTTTTCACCTTAGAAATGAGACAAAAATAGGTGCTGATTACTGAACTATAAAATGTTGTAACTTTCTTCATACTTGACATATTTACTTTTTTCTTTTTATTTTGTAAAGGGGGTACCCAGGTCTTTCCACACATGCTATCCATTTGTCTATTTGTTGAGTTTTAATTTTTTGTCCACATACCTATATAATGTTCTCATTTTTTTTTTTTTTTTTTTTTTTTTTTTTATATGCTTTATTCAATAACAAAACATACAATTATTAAATACAAAAATACAAATCAATAATAACATAAAATAAAATACAACAAGATATATATACATATGAAACTATATACATAGGGGTATTGAAATCAACTCCAATTACATTTCTTTAATTACAAAAAAAAAATACAAAAGCCCTTAAAAAGGATAACATTTCAAGGCTTTACAACAGTCTATAGTCTTTTTTGCCTTGGTGTTCCTTACACCCTGCAATGTTTTAAGGTACTGACAAATCTCAAATTTAAACTGTATAAAACAAGGAGCAGTTTTTGCCCATCGACATTTATGAATGTGATATTTACCTAAAATAATAAACAAATTAAGGACAAAACCGATTTTCTTTTCTAGAGGCTTATCGTAAAAAAATATTATATCTTTATCCTCCAAAATAATGTCAATTCCAGAAATTTCCTTAAAAAAGATCTTAAAATCACACCAAAAAATTTTAGTACAAATACAGTTAAAGAAAAGATGACAGATAGTCTCGTCATTTAAATTACAAAATAGACATTTCAAGTCGATATCTTTCTTAAATCTTTTTATGACCTGATTAACTGGATAAATACCATGAATAATTTTAAATGAAACCTCGCGAATCTTATTAATGACACAGTATTTCCTGGAAACTGTAAAAACCTCCTCCCACTTAATGCCCTGAAAACGTGAATTCCAGAAACTTTTAGCTGGAGGAATTCTATATGGACAACAAACCTGTCTGATGAAATTATTGTTGCATTTTTTATCAACAATATTTATACCCTCTAACCTCAAATTAAAATCAATTGTTATATTCAGATCAACAGCATTAGCAGAGCGCAACAACTGAAGAAGACCAGAAGGTAATGCATCAAAAACCACTGCATAATCTTTTGCAGATACCGGCAGTATGAATTTATCCAGAAATTCTCCATATGAAAGCAACTGACCATCATGACGAAGCAACTGCGTCACCAATAAAATATTGTTTCTAAACCAATATTCCAAGAAAAGTGTTTTATTCTTATATTTAATATCTTTATTATTCCATATCAAACATCTATGGGGAGAGAAATTGTGTTTGTATGCCAGCATCCAGGATAACAGAGCCTGTCTGTGAAAGTTAGATAGCTTAATAGGGATTTTATTAACATCAAAGTTGCACTTGAGGAGAAACTGAATACCTCCAATTTGGTTAAAAATTTGATTTGGAATATAATACCACAATTTGTTATTAGATTTGATACAATTCTGAATCCATTTAATTTTAAAGACAGTATTAGAAACTTCAAAGTCAATGGCATTTAAACCACCTTGATGAAATAAATTGCCTAATATACCTCTATTTAAGTAATGAGGCTTATTCTTCCAAATGAAATTATACATTTTCGTATTAACTTGCCTAATAATTGAGTTTGGAGCATCTAAAACCATTGCTGTATAAGATAATCTAGACAACCCTTCAGCCTTTGATAACAATATTCTACCAGTCAAAGATAAATCTCTCATTAACCACATATTAAATTTCTTTTGCACTTTATCAATTAATGGAAGATAATTTATGTCAATTCTTTCCTTTTGATTTTTACAAATTTTGATCCCCAAATAAGAGACTTGGTTTTTGACTGGTATTCCACACAATTCCACCACACCATCAGGCATGTCTTTCAAAGGGAACAATTCACATTTACTAATATTTATAATTAAGCCAGAGACTGACGAAAAATTATCTAAACACCTAAGTGCTGCATTTATTTCCTTGTCACTTCTCAAAAATATGGTTGTATCATCTGCAAGCTGTGAACATTTTATTTCTTTGTCAGATAAACAAATACCTTGAAATGGGTTCTTTTTAACATGAAGGCACAACACTTGCATAACCAATAAAAATAATAAAGGAGCTATAGGGTCCCCTTGTTTAACACCTCTAGAAATGTTAAATCTGGGAGTTGTTCCAAAAGGCAATTTAATAGAAGTATTACAGTCACTATACATTGTACGAATTGCTCTAATAAAAGTGTTACCAAAGCCAAAAAAAGCAAGAGTATCCATCAAGAATGCATGGTCCACAGAGTCAAAGGCTTTATAATAATCAATGAATAATATATAACTTTCATCCTGAATTAAGAAATTATAATCAATTAGGTCCAAAACTAGACGAATATTGTTTCCTATATATCTGCCACGCATAAAGCCAGATTGGCAGTCATCAATAATTGTATCCAAGCAAAGTTTCAGCCTCTCTGCAAATATAGATGATAACAGTTTAGTATCATTATTAATCAAAGATATGGGCCTCCAATTTTCAATATTAAGGGCATCTTTACCTGACTTTGGAATAAGGGTTATTAAACTCTGATTCATAGTAGGTAGCATTTTCTCAGTTTCCAGTATTTCCTGAAAAACTTTTAAAAGGAACACAGAAAGATCTTCCTGAAAGGTTTTATAAAATTCGGCGGTTAAACCGTCATTACCCGGTGATTTATTATTCTTCAATTTGGCAATGTTTTTATGAATTTCATCCAGTGTTATTTCCTTATCACAAAAATGTTTTGAATCTTCATCTATTACTGTAGAACCAATTTGAATATTTTCCAAAAAAATCCCTGCGCCTCTGATATCTTCATCTTTTGTGTATAATTTTTTATAAAAATTGGTAACAAACTGAGAAATCTCATTCGAGTCAGTTGAGATTTTGTCATCAATCAAAAGCCTTTTAAGAGATGATAATTCAGTATTTCTCTTTTCGAGATTAAAAAAATATTTTGAGTTCTTTTCTCCCTCTTCCAACCATTTACGTCTTGTCCTCACAAATGCTCCTTTTGCCTTATTCTCAAATATTTGATCCAATTCTAATTGTAATTTAACTAACAAGTCTTTATCTGTTTGGGATAAATTATGTTTTTCATATATAAGAATAATTTGTTTAATGATGGAATCCTCTTTAACCCTTCTGGCTCTGGCCAATTCTTTTCCAAACCTGATAGCAAACTTTCTTACTGAATACTTCATAAATTCCCAATGTTTCCCAAACATTTTAGAAGCATTTGCCTTACTATAAGACTCCTTTATAATATTTTTAACATCTTTCTGAAATTGTTCATTTCCAAGGAGAGAATTATTTAACTTCCAATAATTAAACCCAGATCTTTTTTCAGCCAAACTATCAAAATCAAACATGACATGGATCATTTTATGGTCTGCAAGAATGGAAGGTATTATATCAATTTCCTTAACCTTCTGTGCTAGTTCTTTAGACAAAAGCCAGAAGTCAATTCTAGATTGTCTGGATCCATCCTTATTACTCCATGTAAACTCAGCTTTACTTGGATTCCTATCTCTCCATTCATCAAGACAATTAAGATGCAAACATAAATCACTAATATAAGAAAAAGAATACTGTCTAACCTGTCGTGGAGGCAGACAGTCCAACAAGGGGTCACTGATGGTGTTCCAATCTCCACCCAAAACCAAATTAGCGTTAGAAAATGTTAACAACATCTCTGAAATCTCCTCTTCAAAACACTGCAGCAAAGTCTGATTCTCAGCTTTATTATTATAACCATAAATGTTTCCTAGAATAACAATATTATCATCTATCTCAACTACCAAAATTATCCATCTTCCAAATGAGTGTATACTACTTTTCAGTATTTTCCCTTTAAACGTTCCTCTTAAAATCGCAACACCTGCAGAGTTACTACTTCCATAGGACATCCAAAGATCATCTCCCCATTGATTCCTCCAGAACTTGTAATCAGAACCTAAAGCGTGCGTCTCTTGCAAAAAATAAAAATCGGCCTTGAATTTTTTAAGATATAGAAAAATAGCTTTTCTTTTCAACATGTCACGAATACCCCTCACATTAAACGAATATAAACATAATGACATTGCACACAAAAACGAGCAATGAAAGAAACATTAACCGCCGTAGAACAACATAACTGAAAAAATATAAATATATAAAGTCAACCATTCCCGTGTGTATACTTAAAGAAAACTATCAAAAAATGTGAAACATAATAATGTAATTTATCTACTAGTCCAACGCTCTCATAGGCGAAGCAAAAATCTCAAACAGAGATGGTGATTAACCATCACGTACAACGTAGCAAGCAGCTATTGCACACTACACTCGAACTTCTTTCCCATCGATTATTGCTTTAGCTCCCACATAAAAAGCTCTTTTCCCTCTTTGCGTGCAGCATCGATTTGCGGCCACAGTTTGTTACGGGCCTCCTTATCTTTTGTCGTCAGGTCTTCCCCAAACCGCAACTTCCTCAAGTTCAAATATTTCCAATCCTCTGGCGTTCTTCCAAATGAGATCTCTTGTTGATCTAGCTACGAACCTGATGATAACTGGCCGAATCTTCTCCGCACTCTTTCTGCCAACCCTGTGGCTGACATCAATGTGCTGTTGGCAGGCTTCCTCATTTTCCGGGATGACAGAGCGGCAAATTTCAACCACCCGAGTTTTAACATCCTCGCCTTCCTGTTCAGCCAGTCCATACAGCCTCAAGTTCCATCGTCTTTGGTACCTTTCCGTATCATTGAGCTTGTCCTCCAGTTCAGTTATCCGTTTCTGGTGATCTTCACCCATCGTTTTCATATTGGAGATGACTGCCTTTACATCCCTCAATTCTTGAAAAAGAAATTCTGTAGCCTCCTTCAAAGAATTAACACATTCCCGATTTTGCTGTATTTCTTGATTGAGAACAGCTGTATTCTGAGTCATCTTCTCCACTAATATCTTGACGATATTATCCTGTACCTCCCCGAGTGTGGGTTCAGGCCGACTCCTTTTAGAATCCGGGGTGCTAGGCTCAGATTCGGGGAGAGGCACAGGACAATCATCACCTTTCCGTGCATATGAGTGCATGGATGTCTGATCAGGAGAATCCTTGGAGCGCCCAGATGCAGTTTTATCTTTGCTCTTTGCAGGCCTTTTCTCCGCCATTGCGTAAAGGAATGTATCAAATACAAAAAAATTGAAGAAGACTCGAAGCGTTAGACCGTTTCCTCGCTATGTCTCACAAATTAGGACTGCACACCATTAAACTATGAACGTTATTGTTGTTCATACGGCGTAAAAAAAGTTAGTTTTTAAGCACAGAAAAATGCGTGTGTCTCGCTCGCCATCTTGGCCAC
>JAQIUQ010007755.1:0-5000 GCA_030378365.1 Hybognathus amarus
AACACTTAAACAGTACATATTGCTAAATAGATTAAGAAATAAGATGTTTTACATTCAATCACAGTAATGATATTAGCAAATAATCAGACCGTTTACTGATTTATATTATATGAACATGATATTTTTAATAATTGCAGCTATAATTCTGCAGAATGATGAGAATTATTGGCAATTAGTAAACATTAAGTAAGATTAAGACATGTTTCCACCGTTAGTTCACGTTAATTTCCACATTTAAAGCGTGTCATGTTGAGCGTGCTGAAGACAAACACAGTGTGGCCGGGCGTTACGTGTGACCTCTGACCTCTGACGTGTGACCCTTTTGTTTTCTTTACAAATTCTCTCAAATTTGAGGATGTTGTCATGGCGATGATGTGTGTTTGGGAGAATAACAAAAGATCATTAGAACTGGGATTTGTTTAAAGCATCTTTTTGTATACATTCATATGTATTTATTTATTATTATTATTATTCCATCTGTATACAGAGAAATACATTCTCATCCTGATATCTGTTAACATGTCTTTTTTCTCTCGTGGTGAAAAGCATCAATAAAAGGACTTAGACTAATTAAAACAGGCACACATTTATGTTAGACCAAAACACACTTAATAGTGATGCAACAAAACCAAAAAATCTTGTAATTGTACATTTGCTGTGTTTTGATGTGTGTTCATTATTTAATGAGGTTAAAGCGGGGTTATGGTTGCCGTGGCGACATACCTGGATGACCTCATGCTTGGCGACAGCGATGAGGGGAAGCGAACTGGTGACCTCATCACTAGATATCGCCGTGGAAACACTGATTCATCCTTTAGAAAAACAGACCCTTGAGAGCTGCTTAAACAGCCTGTAAACCACACGCACACACACACACACACACACACACACACACACACACACACACACACTGTCCGCTGATGGGTGTCGTTCCCTTTTCTTTGCGTGTCACTTCCTCTCCATCTTTTCTCCTCATAAAAGGTTTTACATGTTTCCTTCAGCATGACATCATCACCCCTGGCCCCTTCTGATGATGTCATCGGTAGGTTCTGGCACTGTCCAGAAATAACGGTGTGTTTATGGTCCAACTGTCTCGGATTTACAGCCGCAGTTTTTACTTTTATGAGGAAAGTATTCAGTTTGATTATTACACCACTATGAGGTTTTATGTTGAAGAAATCCTTTTTTTTACAATTTTTTTTTACTCAGATTGTTATTTCGTGTTCGTTTCAGTTTAAAAAAGTAATGTTTTACAATATTGTGTTTCTCCCAAAAAAAGTATCTAATAGTGTAAATTAGTTACTGTTTATGGAAAGTAATTAGACGCGTTACTTTTCCTCACGTTTCACTCAGCATGAGGACCGGAGAGCTGTCAGTCAAAACTTTTTTTTAAATGAATGTGCTATGTGGTTGCTAGGGAGTTTTGGTGCAGTTACTATGACATCTGAGTGGTTGCTATGCAGTTGCTGGGCTGTTCTGAGATGGGGCTCAGTGATGTGTCTTCGTTTTGCTGGTTTTGTTTAATTTTAATAAATGTTTTTAATAAATGTTTTTGAAAGTGTCAGCTTAATGATAATTATAAATGTCTTCTGTTTCAGACGGTGGCCATGAAAGATGTGTTGACGAAGCTCGGCCTGAATATCGTTAGAGATGACCGATGAATCGGCCACACTGGACGGAGGAGATGTCCTGTTCACAGGTAATTTATTTAATTTAATATAAATTCATGTGTGTGTTGATAAACAACCAATCACAGATGATCGCTGAGGAAAGGCACATTCCTAGCAAGCAATTTTGCATTTAAAGTGATAGTTCACCCAAAACTGTAAACTCTGTCAGTAATGACTCTCCCTCATGTTGTTCAACCTCGTCAGACTTTCGTTCATCTTCAGAACACAAATTAAGATATTTGTGATTAAATCTGAGAGCTGGATCACTCCTCCATAGGCTTCTATTGTAATTGAAACTTGCCGGCCCAGAAAGTTATTAAAGACATCTTTAAAATAGTCCGAGTGACGACAGCGGCGCAACCTTATGTTTATCAAGCGACGAGAATTTTATTTGAGATTTAATCGCAAATATCTTAATTTATGTTCAGAAGATGAACTTACGGGGTTGAACAACATGAGGGCGTGAACTGTCCCTTTAAAAGACGTCTAATAACCATGCAGACACAGCCCAGACCTAGGCTAAAACAAGGCAAAGATTTGGGCTGACAGGGAAAATTGAATAAACGTCTAAATATAGACTTGTCATCAATTAGTTAAATAAATGATATGAGTGGAAAAAATGTAAGCAAACACCTTATAATCACTGTTGACTTGGAATATCACACACATCTCTCCGGTATATGGCAAAACAACATGTAACCAAATTGAGTGTTATTCTGGCTAGAAGTGTGTTTCTCTCAGCCGGACGAGATGGGGTCTGTAGTTAACAAGACGCTGAAGTGATGGATGTTGCTCCGCTTTATCTGTCAGTGAATGGAAAACTGCAGTCGCACACCTAATTGAGTCTGGATTCGTTCCCGGACCGAAACATTTCCTTCTGGCGTCATGAAGCTCAAAAATGTGCTGTGAACATTCAGTTGCTTCTGTTCTGGATTCAAGTATCGTTACTCGGTTCACGAATCACGATAAATAATTATATAACTCAAAATGAATCATTTGTGCATGTAATATCTGTGAACTAGTGTAATAATATCTGATATACCCTTAGTAATCATTTATGTACATTTGGGAAAGAAGTCACTGAGAAGCTCAATAACCTCTCTGGAACCGTGTTTTCTGGGTTCTAGTGTTAGTGTTGATGTCTGTGCAGATCTTCTGGAGTAAGACGTGTGTGTTCTGCTGTTCAGGGGGAGAGCTCTTCGTGGGGATTATGCAGGAAGAGACCAATCAGAGAGGAGCGGGGATCCTGGCACGACGCATTCGCAGGTGAATCCACCCATCCGTCTGTCCGTCACCCATCATCTATCCATCTATCTGTCCATCCGCCCCTCCATCCACCCCGTCCGTATCTGATCCGTCTATCCATCCGTATCTATCTATCCATCTATCTATCTATCCATCCATCTATCTATCCATCCATATCTATCTATCCATCCATCCATCCATCCATCCATCTATCTATCTATCTATCTATCCATCCATCCATCTATCCATCTACCTATTTATCATATCCATCATCCATCTATCCATCCTATCCATCTATCCATCCATCTATCTATCTCTATCTATCCATCCATCCATCCATCTATCCATCTATCTATTCTATCTATCCATCTATCCATCCATCTATCCATCCGTCTATCCATCTATCCATCTATCCTATCTATCCATCTATCTATCTATCCATCCATCTATCCTATCCATCTATCCATCTATCTATCTATCCATCCATCCATCCATCTACCCATCTATCTATCTATCTATCTATCTCATCCATATACCCATCTGTCTATCCATCCATCCATCCATCCTATCTATCTATCTATCTATCCATCTATCTATCTATCTATCTATCTATCTATCTATCTATCTATCTATCTATCTATCTATCTATCTATCTATCTATCTATCTATCTATCTATCCATATACCCATCTGTCTATCCATCCATCCATCCATCCATCCATATTCCTATCTATCCATCTATTCTATCTATCTATCCATCTATCCATCCATCTATCCATCTGTCTATCTATCCATCTATCTATCCATATACCCATCTGTCTATCCATCCATCCATCCATCCATCTATCTATCTATCTATCTATCTCATCCATCTATCTATCTATCTATCTATCTATCTATCTATCTATCCATCTATCTATCTATCTATCTATCTATCTATCTATCTATCTATCTATCTATCCATATACCCATCTGTCTATCCATCCATCCATCCATCCATCCTATCCATCCATCTATCTATCTATCCATCTATCTATCTATCCATCCATCTATCTATCTATCTATCCATCTATCTATCTATCTATCTATCCATCTATCTATCTATCTATCTATCTATCTATCTATCTATCTATCCATATACCCATCTGTCTATCCATCCATCCATCCATCCATCCACCCATTCCATCCATCCTCTGTCTATCCATCCATCCATCCATCCGTCCGTCCAGCCACCCCTCCGTCTATCCGTCCGTCCATCCTACCCCTTCGTCGATCCATCCATCCGTCCATCCATCCATCCTTCCATCCATCCATCCACCCATCCCACCTGTCCATCCACCATGCTCACCCCTTCGTCTGTCTGTCCATCCATCCATCCACCCATCCATCACATCCCTCTGTCTATCCATCCATCCATCTGTCCGTCCATCCACCTCCGTCTTGCATCCGTCCGTCCATCCACACCCTCTGTCCGTCCATCCACCCCTCCGTCCATCCGTACCATCCGCCGCTCCAGCCTATCCGTCCGTCTATCCCCACCCCTCCGTGCGTCCATCCACCCTTCCGTCTATCCGTCCGTCCATTCCACCCCTCTGTCCGTCCATCCACCCCTCCGTCTCATGCGTCCAGTCCACCCACCCGTTCCATCCGTCCGTCTATCCACCCGTCTGTCCGTCCATCCACCCATCTGTCTATCTGTCCATCCACCCATCCATCCATCCACCCATCCATCCATCCACCCATCCACCTATCCACCCACCCATCCATCCATTCCATCCATCCATCCATCTCTCCATCTATCTATCAGTGCTGTACTCGTATCTCAGACTGTCAGTGTTTCAGTGTGGGAGGATGAATCTTTGTTTTCTGTGCTAACGGATGGGAGAATCAGTGTCAACAGGTTCAAGCTCTGCATTTTCTAAAAAGAATGAAAATCAAAAGCTGGTTGTAAGAACAGAACATTCTCTTTCTAATGTCACTGAACGCTTTCGACTTTGGCACGATTTCATGCCGATGCCCCCGCAGCTCCTGCGCCGTTCTCAGGCTCGTGGTTTATGGAAACTCTTCACCCAGAAGTCTCTGCACA
>JAQIUQ010007755.1:10000-67500 GCA_030378365.1 Hybognathus amarus
AAGTATGATATTTAGTATAAAAATAATTTACATAGATCATATTTGTATATAAATATTATTTTGTGAAATAATATTTATAATTTATATTTATTTATTTTTGAAATATGTATAAATTCTATATATTGAAACTGATATATAAAAAAATGATTTCATGATGTGCTCAGAAAAATATAATTCTGTAATAATGTGTGTGTGTTTCCTGCCGCAGGTGTTTGAGAAGCTGAAGGATCACATGCTCATCCCAGTGTCCAATCATGAGAAAGTGAAGGTTGAGCGGCGCTCTGACCTGCTGCTCAGGTGCTACGTGTGCAAGAGCAGCAATCGTGACACACACACACACACTTACACAACTACATACAGTCACTCACACACAACTACATACAGCCACACACACACACACACACACTCACAAATACATATAGTCACACACACACACAACTACATACAGCCACACACACACACACACACACTCAAACACACACAACTACATACAATCACACACACACTCACTGGAGTTATGTAGGTTTATATCAGCTTTTTGAACAACAGGGAATATAAAAACATACTTTCAGAGACCTGTTGATGTTCGATTTTTACATTTACATTTTCTACCTTGCAACTCTCTCGCGGGTCAGTGAGTTAAAACTACTAAAGTTTTGATCAGCAAAATTTCCATGAGGAAAAAATCCTCTGATCGAAACCTCAGACCCCAAAGTGTAGCCGTAAACTGCCTAAAATGAAAGTGTGTGTCGCTGTAACCGTGTGTCGAGCGCCACAGACGACAACGCATGGAGTCAGAAATAGTTTTATAGAGCATTTGAACTGTATTCTCAGCACGTTTACAATCTGCACATGTGAAGCCATTGTCAAGGACATTTAGTGAGGCATTGAAGAACACAAATAGAAGTGAAAAGCATTGCATTGTGGGAGACAGTATTGCTTTTTCCTCGCTGCATTCCTTCAGCTGTAAACATGCTCTGGTGCAATGGCTTATGGGTAATATAGGGGGAAGGAGCTAGCATGCACTATGATTTGGGATGCTAATTCTAATCATGTAAACAATTCAGGATGAAAAGTGTGTGACTTAACTAGTTTTCAAGACGTACAGGCCACATGTTCTGGCAATGTTTCCTCAACGTTCTGAACAAACGGTAATATTAATAAAACGTTCGTTCAAAGTTATCTGGTCTTTAATAACGTTCTCTAAATCTTAGCATAAATACATTTACTTGAAAGGATGATAAAACCGGAATGTTTCCAGCAACAATTACATAAGCAAGAAATAATTACTTTTTAACGCTTTGTGAAACGTTTATAACATTAGCAAAACATATTTTTGTTCGCGTTTAGTCTGGTTTAGGTCGTGTATGAGGTTTCAGGTGTACTTCACTGTAAAGAGTTTGTGTTTCTGCCAGAGTGGAATGACAAATTGGGTCCCCTCGAAATTGTGTTTCCTTTTGGACCCCAAGCAATCGGTTAAAATGATATCTATAGTTAAAACTGCTTTCAATAGATACTCTCTTTAGCACCTGATTCCTCCAAAATCCTGTTTGATAGTTTCAACTACATTATAACGACCATTTATGTCTGTATTAGTTAGCTTATATAGCCTCAATTAGCCTGATAGTTTATTTGCACCTATTCTCAATCATCTTTAATGTAATTGTGAGTTAAATTAAGTGTCAAATATCCACCAATTTCAGATATAAATAAAACAAATGAATGATGTTCAAATATTCACTTGATGGTAAGAAATTCAATTCCCATTATGCAAAAATGTGTTTTCGTACGCATTATATTGTAAGCTGTGGTTATTTTAAATTAATATAATTCATATATACTTAGGATAGTCATTAATTGACAGTTTAGGAGACCCAGATTTGTCATGACACACGAGTGTTTTCTGCGTTTGACAATTAGCTAAAGTTGCTAATCTGACTAGCTGTGCATAATTAGCTTCCTCGGTCACAGTTTAGCGCTTTTTTACTTTATGTGTGAAGGATTCTCCAGAACTGAAGAGACAGATTCATTCTCTGTCCTAACTCATCGGTTTATTTCTCCTCCTGAAGAGAAAATGCAGATTTAAAGGCCAGGGTCGCGGGCCAGCAGCAAGTTAAACTGGATTTACACTTGTGCTAAAACAACACTTCGATGACGACGACCGTTAAACACTTCGGCAGCCTTTTATAAAAATGTGAATTATGCTGTCATCATCTTACGACATCTCATTCTTTATCTCATGTGGATGCTTTGCAAAACACGTTATCGTTATTTCTCTGCCAGACACTTGTAAAATAGCTCGTATGAAATACGCATCCAAGTCACACTGTATGAGATCACAAGTCGTAAAGAAAGCAGTGTTTACTAGTTTAACTTCAACTATCCGCTCATCCTGAAGGAATCTCGTGTTTCCTCGTGGATTGGAGAACCAAGCACGTGGAAACTTCCATTCGACCACTATTGAGATTTATTCTTAGTAATGACATAAAAATACAAATTATGACGACATATTACTTTTGCATAACTTTTTCTGTCATATTTTTAAAGTGAAATTATGGTCACAATGTATGGCATACTAGAGTTAAAAAGTATAAATGATAAGAATAAAACGAGTCATATTTATGAAGTTTACATAAATTCAATGTTTTATCGATTTTGACTTGCATATTTCACCTTTTTATGTCACACTTAAAGGGATTCACTCAAAAACAAAAAGTACATCACCCTCAAAGCCATCAGATATGTGACTTTATTCTGTCAGCCAAACACAATCTGACACAATATCCTGGCTCTCTCCATCTTTATAATGGGATTGAGCAGAGCCTGCTATTTTATAGACCAAAAAAGCACATCCATCCATCATAAAAGTCATAAAAATCTATAGCCTACAGGGTTAAAGGTTTTATGAAGTGATGCGTTTGTGTGAGAAATCCTCATTTATAACTTTATAAACTATAATCACTGGCTTCTAGTAATGTCTGAGTTTCAGTGTGTCATTTTGTCTTTTCATTGTGAGATATATAATTTAGAATTTTTATGTCATATTCATGATTTACTAAAGCATTATTTTTTTCTTAAGTCGTGGAAATGGACTTCCATAGAAATCTGTCATCATCCATAAAAGACTCGAGTCTCAGATCTCCAGATTCTGCGTCTGCCGTAGTTTAATGTTCTTCTTGTTCTGGACGATCAGTCAGAGTGACCCAGGACTTTTAGTGAGCCATGATCCCTTTAACACTGCATTTGTAATGATTTGGTTGTGTTTGTTAAATAAAGCAGTGAATGGATGTGATGTGTGTTTTGTCCTGATGATTTGTATTTTACATTTTAAGTGTTGCCAGTGTCCAAATATATTGATAGCTGAATTCAGATACTTGATTTTTTTTTATTTTTTTTATTGTCAAAATGATCACAGTCTACTTTCTTTTATTTTTGTGATCCGTTTTTAAATGTATTTAATCGGTCGTTTTATTCTGTATACGCGACCCATGTTTATTACGTCATCAGCGCGCGCCAAATTCAACATGGCGGCCGTTGTTTAGTTGTTTTTAATCTGCGGTTCGGAATCCCAAACCCAAAACCATTGAATCCGACAGTCTTTCTCGTCTTCATCCACCATGAGCGATGAGAAGGAACCCGAGGGCCGTAATTTCTTCATGGGTTATGATGATCTGAGCGACAGCAGCAGTGACTCGGACAGTCATGAGTCCAGTAAGAAGAGCCGCATCGAGCCGGAACCTTCCGGATCCTCGAACCCGCAGAGCCGCAAGCGACCCGCCGAGCCGCTGCCGAACCCCGACGACCTGTTCCGGTCCGTCACCAGACCCGCGTTCCTCTACAACCCGCTCAATAAAGTCATCGACTGGGACAGGAGAACCGTCAAAGCGCCGGAAGAGGTCAGTGTGGACCCCCGCAGTAACCCATTACATCACTTTATGAGTTTATACAAACTTTTATGTAAGATTTGTGTAATCGATTTGGCAGCATTTTATATATATAAAAGCTCGGAATATATAGAATAATAATAAAAACTAAAAATAATAGAAAAAATAAATTTGGGTGCACCGCTTCTGTTCATAATTTTTTATGGACAGAATTTCCAGGCGTAGTCAGGGGCCGGAGGGGGGCAGGTTTGGGGACCACGCGATTTCGTCTCTGCTTTTTGTGGATCAGAAAAAAAAATTAGAATCAAGGACCAATCAGAATCAAGGACCACAACTTTCAGCTTTATAATCAATGTTAAACTGAATGTCCCGAAGCAAGCCAAGCCAGTGTCAGCCGAGAACGAACCTCCATCAGGGAGGAAACCCTCGACTCCGTCTCACTGCTCCTCTAGTGTATGATTATGATTCAGCCAGCATTACAGGTCAGAGGTCAGATTGGAGTGGACAGTCAGAATCTCATCTCCATAAACAGGAGGAAGGACGGACAGGACAGGACAGATGGCTCAGTTAAAGCGTCTCGTGAACTGATCATCTCTTCTAGTTCAGTTACAGCATCAAATAAACACTAATGTCGTTTTAACCGCAGAAAGACGTTGTTTCTCCTCCAGTGTTAGTCTACTGACTCCCCTGACCGCTGTGTCATTTGGCGGATTCTGATTGGTCAGCTCGCCTGTCAATCAAACTCACTGTGACGGTGGATTGGAGAGTTTCTCTCGTTCAGTGCTGTGATTGAGTTTAAAGAACTGTGTGTGTGTGTGTGTGTTTCAGCCGGTGAAGGAGTTCAAGCTGTGGAAGAACAGCGCAGTCCCCCCGCCACACTTCGTACGAGGACGGAGGAGAAGAAGAAAGCTCCCGCCCGGGATGGACATGGCCATTAAATGGTCCAACGTTTACGAGGACAACGGAGACGCGACGCCCTGAAAGCCCCCGGAGGCCACGCCCACTTCCTGCCCGAGGGGGAGGAGCCACAGGAGCCCGACTCTGGTAATGAAAAAATCACAAAATCTGTCTGTCTGTCCGTCCGTCCGTCCGTCCGTCTGTCTATCCATCTATCATATCCGTCTCTTGAGTGTTTGCTGTGTGTATCTTTCAGATGACGAGGACACACAGAAGAAATCTGCTAAGAAACGTCACGTTGAAACATTCCAGCAGAAGGAGAAGAGGAAGCGTGACATCTGGTCAGGCCACGTCAGTACAAGAACTTCGTGGAGGAGGAGAAGCGGATCCTGCGCCAGTCTGCGGACTGAAGTGTGTGTGTGTGTGTGTTTATTTCTCAGTTTACCTGTCAGGAATCAGCCTCTGGATGAAGCGAGTCCGGGACATTTTTAATGTGTAAATCCAACATCATGTCCGTGTGTGTGAGGAGTGTGTGAGGAGTGTGTGAGGGCGATTCTGCATTAAGTTACACTACCGGTCAAAAGTTTCAGGTAGATTTTTTATGTTTTTAAAAGAAGTCTCTTCTGCTCACCAAGGCTGCAATTTTTTGGATAAAAAATACACAAAAAACACAGTAATATTGTGAAATATTATGACAATTTAAAATGACTTTTTTATGTTAATATATATTAAAATGTAATTTATTCCTCTGAAAAAAAGCTGAATTTTCAGCATCATTACTCCAGTCTTCAGTGTCACATGATCCTTCACAAATCACTCTAATATGATGATTTTATGCTCCAAAAACATGTATGATTATTATCCATGTTAAAACAGTTTTTTACATTTTTATTTCAGGATTCTTTGATGAATAGAAAGTTCAAAGAACAGCATTTATTTAATTAGAATCTTTTCTAACATTATAAATGTCTTTACTGTAACTTTTGATCAATGTAACTCATCCTTGATGAATAGAAGTATTGATTTCTTATTTATTTCCCCCAAAAATAAAATACAAATTCTTACTGACCCCAAACTTTTTAAAGGGTAGTGTTTAATGTAACAAAAGCTTTCCATTTCAGATAAAAGCTGTTCTTTTGAACTTTCTATTCATCAAAGAATCCTGAAATAAAAATGTAAAAAACTGTTTTCAACATGGATAATAATCATACATGTTTTTGGAGCATAAAATCATCATATTAGAGTGATTTGTGAAGGATCATGTGACACTGAAGACTGGAGTAATGATGCTGAAAATTCAGCTTTTTTTCAGAGGAATAAATTACATTTTAATATATATTAACATAAAAAAGTCATTTTAAATTGTCATAATATTTCACAATATTACTGTGTTTTTTGTGTATTTTTTATCAAAAAATTGCAGCCTTGGTGAGCAGAAGAAACTTCTTTAAAAACATAAAAAATCTTGAACCCTAAACTTTTGACCAGTAGAGTATGTGTTTGTGTTTTGGACGTCACTGAAAGTTTAATTTCAACTGTACATTTCAAGCTTGTAAAGAACATATTAGTTTGATGTTTCTTGTATGATTCATAGTTTCTTAAATTGATAAAGTCCTTCTCTGACTCTCTGTTGGTGTGTTTGTATCATATTGTGTGTGTGTGTCTGTGTGAGTGTGAGAGAGAGTGTGTGTTTTTGAGAGAGAGAGAGAGAGAGAGAGAGAGTGTGTTTGTTTGTGTGTGTGTGTGTGTGTCCTGGTGAACTCTACATTATAAGGATAAAATGTCTCCACAAAGATGACACTTATTTTTAGTCCCCATAAAGAAAACAGCTTATAAATCATACCAAGTTTTTTTGAAGATGTAAAAGTGAAGAAGTATGTGTGTGTGTGTGTGTGTGTGTGTGAGTGAGGTATAGGTTTAGGGGTCGGTTAGTGTGTGTGTACTGATGTTATACTGTCACTAGGTGGCGTCAGTGAATAAGGTTTGATCTTCCTTGGAATCATCAGGCTTGTTTTTGCAGAAGTTCCTGTAGTAGATAGTCTTTGTTTAGTTTTGCTCTCACACATTTAATCAGCAGATCTTTGTTTTCTGCGCAGATTTTTCCAAATCCCTGATTCCTTGTTCTGAGTGATATCATGATATCCTTTAATAAAATAGAGGATGTATCATTCAGTATTGTCCAGTATTTCACCATAGTAAAGCCTCTGTGATGTTGAAAAAAGTGTCTCCTCACATCATTTGTGAATGTGTGTGTGTGTGTGTCTCTCGCTCCAGGCTTTTCTCTGGATCTGTGTTCCCGCAGGTTGAAGGATGAAGAAAGTGTCTGTAATTTTTCGTGGGATGATCAGAGGGATTCCTGGCCTTCTGTCGTCTCCTGTGGACATGAAACAGGTAAATATGCAGATGATAAGATTCCAGCGTGCAGGAATGTGTGTGTGCGTGTGTGTGTGTTCACTGTATCTTCACGCCTGAATGAACGTCAGGAGATTCCAGATTCTAAAGTTTTACCGTTTTCAGGAGCAGAAACTCCTCCTTACACACTTCCAGTCAAAAGATTGGGATTTTTTCATTTTCAATGTAAAGTCTCACGAGGCTGCATTTATTTCATCAAAAATACACAAAAAACTGTAATATTGTTAAATATTATGACAATAATTGTGCTCTGTTTTATATATTTCAAAGTGTAATTTATTCCTGTGATCAAAGCTGAATTTATCATCATTACTCCAGTCTTCAGTGTCACATGATCCTTCACAAATCACTCTAATATGAGGATCTGATGATCAACAAACATTTATGAACAGTTATTTACATGTCTTTTATGTGGATCATGTGACACTGGAGTAATGATGATAGTCAGCTTTGATCACGGAAATAATTACACTTTATATATTCACATAGAAAACAGTTTGATTTACACTGGAGTAATATTTCACATTTTTTTTGTATTTTTAATCAAATAACTGCAGCTTTGGTGAGCAAAAGAGACTTAACATTTTACAGATCCAAACTTTTGACTGGTACTGTATATATTCGTAGGGAAGTTTAGGGCAGAAGCGTATGGTGACAGACAGAAGATGGTCTGAAGATTCACCAGACATGTGTAAAGAGCCCCTATCATGAATTTTTGAAAATGTCTGTTCATATGGTGTGGAATATAGCTCTAAGGGAATGAAAACATCCTGCAAAGATTTATATCTGAAAGTGCACCGTATATAAAGTTATTGTCTTTCAAAAGTGAGAGTCGACTGAGTCTATGAAATGAATTGTTTTTGAAACGAGTCATTAGCTGTTTCGATCGTGACGTAGATAAGAAACATTAGCTCATTGGCCATGCCCAAGTGTAAACTTGAACTCTAGAACACATTTAAATACATTTTCACATTCTGAATGTGGAGAAGACGCTTTGTTCTACAATGCAAAGACAGTTCAGCCACTTGTTTCAATTACCCAGGGATGAGCATGTGAAGAATCAGAGGTTAGAGTTCATATTTGCAACGATACCACAACAGTATAGCCCGATTGTGTTCTCATCATTTTAATGATGAATCGTTAGAAAACATAAATAAATTTAAATGTCGATTCGCAAGCGGTTGTCTTCCCGAAGGAGGGCTCAGTATCCAGTGTATATGGATCAGGTTCGCCCTCCTCTAGAATCTCAATCTGTAAGTAATATTAATAATGTTTGCTGTTATGTTTTCTGTAGCATGCACAATATAGTTAATATAGATATTGTGTTGTGTGTGTTGTGTAGACTCCGTGCAGCTTCTAAGCGGGGTAAAGTTGAGTTTTGTTTTTGATATTTACCAGACATTCACTGAAAAATGGCAATTACCCCCTAAACGACTATTTTCGCTCTATATAATAAGCACTGCCCCTCAAAAGCCGCCACAATGTGAGTTTCGCCAGTAAAGCTTTCTCTTGACGGAGACGCGAGTAAGGGAGTGTGTGGAAAGTGCACTTTTTCTGACACGTTTGTTCATACACTGTATACAACACTTGACAAGCTATTGAGAATGAGGAGTCACGTGCCGATTTAGGCGGGGTCTGAGCCGGTCGGCCATGATGGTTGGAGACGCTATCGGTTACCAGCGGCAACGCCTTTAGAACCCCATGTTAGAACATAGCCTTGAACCATATAATAACCTTAGAACCATAAAGGCTAGAAACAACATCCTCATATCTATTCAATTTAATCCAATTCACATTTATTTGTAAAGCACTTTTCAGTTCATCAAAGGCATTCTCGTTTAATGTGAGCACATCTACGAACAACACGCCAAAATGTATGAGGCTGTATCTCCGCAACGCTTCAGCATATTCTGACCAATATTGGTGCGTGTTTAGGCAACCTTGTCCTGAAGATGCCTGCACAGTTTCGGCACAGTGCCACCTCAGTGGTCAGGAGAAATGCAATTTTTTTATTTCTTTGCTTTAAAGGCTTGAAATATCTCACTTTGCATGTAATGAGTCAATGTAATATATGAGTTTTAGCTTTTAAGTTGAATTACTGAAATAAATTAACTTTGCACGATAATCTGTTTTTTTAAAAAATTTACCTGTATTTTAGGAGTATGATGTAACTGCTATTGTAAATGTGAGTTTTCTTAAGAACCTACTTTTGTGAACTAGTTGTAGCTTTCGGACCCAACACGGAATCAAAGCAGTGTAGAAAGAAAGTCAGTCAATATTTATAAAACAATTTTAAAATCTAAATTTCGGTTTTTAAATTTGTTCGTAAATTAAAGCCGCCAAATTGTTAAAAGTGGGAGGAGCCACTTTTACTAAAATGGCTATAACTCGTGAAAGGGAGTGAGATATTTGCACCAAACTCAGCACACCTATGAAAGAGCTCATTCTCCGACTGGCCACTTGGTTGCGCTATAAAAAAATAGGAAAACGGCTCTAACTACTTGGTCGCTAGTCCGATTGACTTGAAAATGGGCATGCTGTGTCTGTCTGAGCTGCCATGACTGTCTATGCGTACATTGACGTATCTCAAAAAAACATTTCCAATGAATTACTGTTAACTGTTAAAAAAACGTAATCCATATAAGGTAGATTTCCTGTATTGGCTGCAAATGGTCATTTCCATCTCTGATTGAGAGTGTAATAGGCTTGCTAAATAAAACCTAATATCTTTCTACACATGCGCTTGAAGGCCTTAAACCGCTCAAACCCTGATATTACTTTATTAGTGTTCCTCCTGAATGCGAAGTCAATGGCAGCCCTATGAACAGATCATGGGAAGATAATGAGATTTGGCACACTTGTAGTGATTGTCAAGAATAGTAATCTGACCAATTTTCTAGTTTCTATGACCAACTCTATAGCGCCACCACCAGTTCAAAAATCCTTGAACTTTTGAACTGTTTAAGAGGAATGAAATGTGGTCCTCCTGATTCTCTCAACATGTCGATCATATTCAACATCTGGTGATAAGGCTCCACCCATCACATGTTGATATTCCTCATATTGTGCTTGTGTTTTGCTCTCCGGGCTCTGCGCTGCTGTTAGATGACGTTGGTGTATTTGCTGATGGTGATATTTGTGCATTTGGTGAATGATTGACCGTGTAAATGTGATCCACATACGAACACGCTGCTTCGCTCTCTTGTAGACCACAAACATGCATCTATTACGGCTGACCTAAATTCCACTCTGTGCAATTACGTCTTATGAGCTTTACAAAGCCAGAGAGGGAAAAGACTTGAAGTGTTTTGGGTCGATTGGCCTTTAATGGAGATGCATACATATTCATATTTGACGTTTGTGTATTATGAATAGGATTGGGTAACCGTATGCGTGTTCATTACTGGTCGTCAGGGGGGATTGGAGGCGTCATGACGACTGTCCCGTTACCATAGTGATGAGAAACAGGAAATGATGACCTCAAGAGCTGAAGAGGAAAAGCATAGACACAGATCTCTTTATAAATGTCTGTATGGAATTATTATTATTATTTGAATAAAAATACAAAAAAGTGTAATATTAATATAAATAAAAGAAATCAATAATTTTATTCATCAAGGATGTATTAAATGTATTAAAAAGAGAGTACCGTAAAGAAATTTATAATGTTACAAAAGATTATGCTTTAAATAAATGCGTTTGCATGATGATAGGGGGCGACCCTGAACCTACCCATCGCACACACGCACACACACCAACCTGACCCTAAACATACCCATCACACACACAAACACTAACCCCGAACATAGAGAACAGACACTAAACAGATGTCCCATCACACACACACACACACAAACACTAACCCGACCCCTAAACCTACCCATCACACACACACACACACCAACCTGACCCCTAAACATACCCATCACACACACACAACACACACACACACACACAAACACTAACCAACTCTAAACCTACCTATCACACACACGCACACACACCAACCTGACCCCTAAACATACCCATCACCCACACACACACACACACAAACACTAACCCAAACTCTAAACCTACCCATCACACACACACACACACACATATATACACACACACACACACACACACACCAACCTGACCCTAAACCTACCCATCACACACACAAACACTAACCCAAACTCTAAACCTATCACACACACACACACACACACACACACACACACACACACACATCACTTGCATGCTCCTTGTTTTTCAGTACTTGTGTTTCCGCTGCAGGCTGTGACATGAACACAGATGCTCCGACAAGAGAGTGTGTGTGTGCGTGTGTGAGTGTGATGGGTAGGTTTAGTGTTTGGGTTAGTGTGTGTGTGTGTGTGATGGGTTAGGTTTAGGGATTGGGTTAGTGTGTGTGTGTGTGATGGTTTGGGTTAGTGTGTGTGTGTGTGTGTGTGTGTGTGTGTGTGTGTGTGTGTGTGTGTGTGTGTGTGTGTGTGTGTGTGTGTGTGTGTGTGTGTAATGGGTAAGGTTAGTGTGCGTGTGTGTGTGTGTGGGAAGGGTGGGTTCTGGGAGATTTTTTGTCTTAAATGTCCCAGATTTCATAACTGAATATCATAATCTTCTCCTCAATCTGCCTTTGTAAAAACACTCTTCCTGAAGAACAGCGCGCCCCAGTGCATGATGGGACAGTTCCAGATCTGTCATCATGACACAAAACACAAACTTTGAGTTCTGGCCAAATTGAGTATTTCTATTCCTAAATAATAAACTATTAATTATGATTATGATTATATAAGTCATAAGAAACACCTGTGTCGGAGTCGGTGTGAAAATATGTGAGAAAAAGATTAAAAACTGAGTTTGAATAACTTTTTTTAATTGCTTAACTTATTTTGATGAGTTAAAGCAATGTTTAAACATGTGTTGTTGTAACTTATTGATCATATATATTTTTACAGTAATATTTACATTCCTATATATATAAATAATATTTAAACTAATATAAATATACAAAAACAATTCATGACATGTCAGGTTATTTTTAATCTAATTAATGATTATCTAATATCTTATTTATATACAGTATGTAGGATCAATTCAGGTAAATGGAGTAAACGTGAAAATATAAAAATGAAAGTGTAACATTTGTTACAGTATATCCTTCTTTGCGAACATTATTTATATTTGATTTAATTAAACCTTTATTTGATGTAAAGTGTTTGATCTGTTGTTCAGATACAGAACGTTGATAAATGTATGAATGATTGCATTTATTGTTCGTGTGATTATAAATAAGGGATTCTATAAAACATGAGTCAGTTTCACAGGATCTGAGATTTCCCGGTCAGATAAAGACATCATTCCCAGGCGTGCTTCGACTCGCTCATAACAGCAGATGAAGATGAATATGAATATGAATGAGAGAGAGAGAGAGCGAATGGCTTTCCCCGAGGAGCGGATGGGATATATGTGATGATTATGATTATCCTATTGAGACATAATCAGGCTATTAGTGTGAGCGCGTCTGTCTAAACAGGCCTGATCGCTGTCATATAAACACATCCGTGTGACTGGCCCAGAAATTAATACGGATTTCTTGATGGCTCGAAGAAGATGTCAAGCTTTATCGAACTTTATTATGAATTATTTTTTTAATTACATTCAACTGACTTTAAAAAAATTAGTTTGAATAACTATATATATATATATATATATATATATATATATATATATATATATTTTTTTTTTTTTTTTTGCAAAGTGCTTAACTTATTTTGATAAGTTAAATTAATATTTAAACAACATTTGTTGTTGTAACTTATTGATCATATATATTTTTGTACAGTAGGCCTAATCTAAACATTCATATATATATATATATATATATATATATATATATATATATATATATATATATACATATATATATATACATATATATATATACATATATATATATATATATATATATATATATATATATATATATATATATATATATATATATATATATATATATTGTACATTATTCTATACTACAATGTATGCAATATTTGAAAATATAATTATAAAAATATATATTTTATGATAATATAGCCTAATTATTAGTACTTTAAATTAAATTACTGGTAGGCCTATAGACAGTTATATGTTACTTACTATAGTAATAACAATAAATTATGCATAATTACATCCAACTAACCCTCAACCAAACCCTAATCGATATAAATGTAGTAAGTAGGCCAACATTAATTAACATTACCATATGTGTTAAAAGTAGCTTTTCAGCAGGCTTCTATGATAATAAATAAAAATATAATTTTAGTTTAAAGTTATCATACATTTTTTAAAGTCAAATATTAAATAGCAAGCTTCTAATGTGGTATGTGTCCGTGATAGGGATCTTGAAAAATATATAACTAAACAAAACACTGCCACTGGCAAAGGGATAAAAAAGCTAATGCATCTTGATTTAAGTATTTTTAGATATTTGGACTGGAAACAAGACAAAAATACAAAGAAAGAACAGCATTTTTATGTATGTACTTAAATGTATAATTACACTGTAACAAAGACAGCTTTAATGAAGTGTAACTCAGTGTAGAATAGCCTTAGCACGCTAGTGGAGAGATCTAGGCTGCATGTGGAGTGTGTTTGAGCTCCGCCTCTAAACCTTTAACCCCCACAGAAACTATCTGAACTATTCAGAGAGAGAGAGAGAGAGAGAGAGAGAGAGAGTGTGTGAATGTGTGTGTGTGTGATTTGATTTCAGTGGATCATGGAGCTTCGCTCAGACCGCGGTGTGTCGGACTCTCCTGCCCGCTCAGACGCGCCTCTCGCTCGGTCTCTTCAGCTCCGGAGCGCCGCTGATCGGAACTAACGCTGGAGGACCGGATCGGTACCGATGGCTGATCCTCTGCGGAGGACAATTCTAGCCAAACTCAGGGGCAAGAAACCCAAAGGGCAAGACGCGAACCGGGCGAGAGAAGGTAAAGAAAAAGTTTCTCAAACGCAGTCAGACAGAGATTATTGTATATCACGTGAGATGAGAACCGGACCGGGGTCGCGAGAACCGGACTCGCACCGGACCAGGGGCCCAGCTCCCGGGGTCTCGGATCCAGCCGAACCGAAGCGCTTCCACACGATCGGAGACTCGATAGGCTTCGGCAGTTGCGATACTAAACGCCAAACAGAGGCATTAAAACCAACAGATGGTCAAGATCAAACGCGTAAACAAACAAACGTTACATTGCGCGAGGAAAAGTCCGGGGACATCAGTACCACGGGCGACATGTTTGATTATTTAGACGGAAATATCCAGGAAAGCGATTTAATTCAGGTTTTACAGAGTGCGTTGGAATATCGCGGAGATTTTCAGGATTCAAAGCCCGACTTTTTCCCCACCGAGCTGGAACTAGCCGTGGCCCCCGGGGCCCCTCGACACCACTCGGTCGACAGCGAGGACGACGATTATTATGATAACCAAATTCTGCCGTTTTACGAACCATACGTTCAAAATCACGCGAACGAGCGACACGCAGTTGAGAAAATATCGAACAAAACCGCGCTAGAGACGACCCGACTGAAGTCGCAGTTAAAAGAAGCGTATTATCTGCTGCTGAACATCAGCTTCGACGGCCCGGTGGAGGATAACGGGTTCGTGGAGGACGACAGCAGTTCGAGCAGCGTTAGCTCGGGTGTATCTAGCGGGCGCTTCTTTACGGCTCTCGGTTTAACGGAGAGCAGAAGTTTGGAGAATATTCTGAAGACCGGGAGTGAGCCGGGTCTCCAGCGCTCGGTGAGCGATAGCCGGGTCACGTACTCGTTCCGAAGCGCGGATCCTCCGGTTGAATCGGTTCACGAACTGGTCTCCGCGAACCCTACCGGAGTCCTCACGACAACACCGGGCACGCGCCGGTGCCGCGACGGTCCCGCGCACAAACACCCGGGAGTGACCGTGAACAAGATGCAGGAGTGGATGCAGAAAGGGCGCGTGCTCTCGACCGAGATGAAGCACCGGATCGCGGGATCCTCCGTGAGGCCGAAAGCAGGTACGCGAGAGCACGAGCCTCGGCCCTCTCCTAACCGGGTGTTTCTGTAACTGGTGTCGGGTTTTTCCTCGTAACACGAGCATGTTAGATATTTGCTATTTACTAACACACACACACACACACACACACACTGTATTTCTGACTCTGAGAATCACATTATCGTGTGTTTAATCCGGAGCACCGGCTGATCGAGAGTAAAATATGATTTGTTGTTGATGGTTCATTTCAGACTGGAGTGTGTGGCGGGGAGGAATGTTTGTTTAGAGGAGACAACTGTTGATACACACACACACACACACACACACACATCACTCACTCTCTCTCTCTCTCTCTCTCTCTCTCTCTCTCTCTCTCTCTCTCTCTCACACACACACACACACACACACACACTCTCTCTCACTCACAAACACTCTCTCTCACTCACACACACACACACATTATTTGTCAACATTACTCTTAATATTCTCCAGAAGGTGTGTGTGTGTGTTTCCCAGAGGAGCTGCTCTCCAGAGATTCTTCATCAGCGGGATACACACACACACACACACACACACACACTGAGCCCCAGGGAGGGAATATTTGGAATGCCAAGGCCGTGGTTTCACTTGTTTGCTCTGTGTTCCCGAGGGCTTGAATACAGGATTACAGAAGACACATTACACGTTTGTTAAACTGGGATTAGTGTGTTCTGTTATCTGCGGGTTATTCCAGTCATAGGTGTGTGTGAGATCTCAACCAGTGCACTGAACTAATGTCACCAGCGTGTGTGTGTGAGTGTTTGAGTCTCAACCAGTGCACTGAACTAATGTCACCGCGTGTGTGTGTGTGTGGAGTCTCAACCAGTGCACCGAACTAATGTCACCTGTGTGTGTGTGTGGAGAGAGAGTGTGTGAGATCTCAACCAGTGCACTGGACTGCTGGCACCAGTGTGTGTGCTCTGATCTATTACGTTACTCAGTTCTTTTTAGGAAATAATATTTTAACCCTATTTTAAAAAGAAAAATGAAGAAATTATATTTTGCTGAAGGAAAACGAGAACGTTGACCGTTAGATACAGTGTGTGTGCTCACAGTATCACTGTTTCAGTATTAAAATTATAATTCACTACTAAAATCATGTATTTTAGTAATAAAGAGCATTAAATGCAGTGCAGTAAATCATCATGTAAATAACATCACAGTGCAACAAAAACATTGGAAAAAAAGTAATTATGTAAAATACAATTTCTTTTGATTTTAAAGCAAAATGTTTCTATATGAGATTCACATTTGACAGCAATATCATGACCGGTGTGTTCTCTAATACAGCGAGCTGATTATGTGAAAATATGTGAAAAGTGTCCAAATATGTTTCTAGTTGTTTTATTGTTTTTTATTACGTGCACGCTTTATTGGATTGTCCTTCTTCGGAAGTGTTTCGTTTGGCTCCTGATCTGTTTCTCCCGCGGTGTGTGTGTGTGTGTGTGTAATTGTTTCCCGACTCCCTTGAGCTACGGCTTCTGTAACTGAATACGCTGCTCCATATTTAGAAGTGTCTAAAGTTCATGCTTGTTTGTGCGTCTGATGTGCACGTGTGTGTGTGTGTGTGTGAAATATTCAGAGGAAGGCAGTAAATGTGTGTTGGCTGGAATTCTCTTGCGTGTGAGAGCTTGTCCTCCGTTATGAAAGACCCTTTAACTGAGTCTCAGCATTCACAGCTGAGCGTTTAACTCGATAACCTCGATCGCACACACACCTCACACACACTCCTTAATGACCCCAACCCCGCAGCGGAACAGCATCTGAAGCGCTTCTCTGTCTCGTGGTGTGGATGCTCTGGAAACAGGTTTCTTCATCAGTTTAAAGCGCTCATTGATGAAGTCTTGACGTTGTTTTTAGGCTCTACTCGGACGGGTTGTGTGTAACTCGTTGACAAGTAACGCGAGTTACGTAATTAGATTACTTTTTCAAGTAGCTAGTACCGCATTAATTTTAAAATTTACAACAAAATATCTGAGTTTAAATAAGTAACGCAAGTTACTTTTGCGCATTTTTTGACTGACCAAAAATAGTAATAATAATAATAATAATCATTATTATATTCTATTCTACTATTATTATAAGAATTTCGATACCTGGTTCCTTGAAAATGCTACTGCTGCTTGTTAGCTTTTGAGATACAGTTTTCTCCTGATTCAACATTTAATCTAACTGAATAAAATGTTTTTTTAAAGTTATTGTTTTATCGATATAAAGAACAACCATTTATCTATTCTAACTTAGTTTACTCAGCTGGAGTTTGACCTTTTTTAGCTTTATACATGTTTGTCTTACACAAAATAGCATCAAACTAACTGGCTACTATATACACAAAAAGCGTTGGCATTGGTTTCCGTCTCTTGATCAAAACGGAAAATAACGTCATAAAATAAATATCTTTCAAATATAAAGAATTATCGGTTATCGGCTTTCAAATATGATGAATTATCGGTTACCGGCTTTTAAATAGGAAGAATTATCGGTTATCGAGCTTTTAAATTGAAGAATTATTGGTATGGCTTTCAATATGAAGAATTACTGGTTATCGGCTTTCAAATATAAAGAATTATTGGTTTTCAGCTTTCAAATATGAAGAATTATCGAATTTCGGCTTTCAATATGAATAATTATCGTTTATCGGCTTTCAAATGTGAAGATGTATCGAGTTTCGGCTTTCAATATGAAGAATTATTGGTTATCGGCTTTCAAATATGAAGAATTATCGGTTATCGGCTTTCAAGTATAGAGAATTATCGGTTTCAGCTTTCAAATATGAAGAATCATCAAATATGAAGAATTATCGGTTTCAGCTTTCAATATGAATAATTATCTGATTTATTGGCTTTCAAATGTGAAGAATTATCGAGTTTAGGCTTTCAATATGAAGAATTATTGGTTATCGGCTTTCAAATATGAAGAATTATCGGTTATCGGCTTTCAAGTATAGAGAATTATCGGTTTCAGCTTTCAAATATGAAGAATCATCAAATATGAAGAATTATTGGTTATCTGGCTTTCTAATATAAAGAATTATCGGTTTTGGCTTTCAAATATGAAGAATTATTGGTATTGGTAAAAATGTTGATATTGTGCGTGTGTGTGTGTGTTTAAACTTCGAGGCGTGTGTGATTCAGATCGACACTGACACCTTGTTTTTCCTCCCTGGGTCTCCATGAGTTTCCACAGGAGAATCAGCCGAGGAGGAAAGATCCGTTAAAGAGCTTATCGAGAGCTCAAATCCTGCTTCCATAAGAGCGGCCTCACATGCTTCAGTCTGGAGCGCTTCAGCTGTTAGAGTAGAAAAATAATTTGTAAACTTAGCGTTATTTATATACTATTATAGATTTATTGATGTTTTGCGGTAGCTTTTATTTTTTTATTTTCAACTGTGCAACTATCACATTTTCTGTGTTGTTTCTTTCTCGTACACAACAGTTTTACTGTTAGTATTATGTAGTTTTTAAGTTCATTTGTTAATTTATTTAGTGCTTTTGTCAGTTTTTTAGTTTAAATTTATTAGGCCGATATATGCTAATTTTTAACTTTAGCATTATCGGCCTGGTATGAAAATTTGCCCAATATATTAAAGCTGATCAATAATAAATTATTTTCTTCAGCTGAGACGCTTCAGATGTGCACTGTTCAACATGATGGCTTTAAATTGCTTGAAATATGATTGGAATCACTTTAAGTGCAACATATCACAAGTCTGGTCATATCGGTTATAAAATCATAATGAAAAATACATAATTGTGTGTGTGGCTGATAATGGAGAAACTGGAAAAGTTTTTGTAATCAGGCTCTCAAAACTTATATAAAAATTTGTTATCTGTCAATATATCGGTTATCGGCTTTTAAATATAAAGAGTTATCGGTATCAGTAAAAATTTTCATATCGGATGCATCCCTATTATGTTTAATTTCAGCCTTATTCAATTAACAATTGTGTTTTTTAGTAGTTTTAGTTTATTGAGAACAACACTGGTTGCAAATATTATTAGTTTGCAGAAGGTTGTGTTTAATCTCCGCCTTTAAGGACTTTAAGCCGGTCGTATCCTAAAACTGGTCAGTCTCAGAATAACTGTGTTTATTCTCACTGAGGTGTTTGTGTAGCTGTTCTCTGAGCTCTTGTACGCTGATATCTGTGAAAGTGTGTGGAAAATACTCTGATCAGTGTAGAACCAATCATCTCTTCATCTTCACTACTCGTTACAGCAGCAAATTAACATGATGAACATCAGAAGGAATGTTAAAAGATTCAGAACAACTTCGTGAAATCAATCATGACTCGTGTAATCCATCAACGTCATCAGTGTTTCACCTGCACGTCAAGAAAGAAAATGAATAACTCAAAGGCTTGTTATTTTAGAATTATGTATTTTTTTATATTTTGAAGTCTTTTAGTTTTTTATTTTCAGATTTCATAGTTTATTTAGTGCTTTTGTTTTCGTTTTGTGTTAAATATTTGCTAAATTGTTTGCATTTCATTTTTATTTCAGTTAGTAATTTTAGTACTTTCAACTTATTCCATGGCAACATTTCTAATATTAATTTAGTTTAAGTTTTATTAATCTAATACTTATATTTGATATCAGCTTTATCATTACTGAAAGATATAGCAGCCGGATTTTGGATTAGATTTTTTTTTTTTTTTTTTTTTGCTTGATCAAACCGGATGAACTTGCATGTTTTTGTGCTAATCACAGATTAATTCATTTAAACTCATATTCCACCCATAAAATGTATTTCATGTCAGTTTGATTTAGCACTGTTGTTCTAACCGACGCACTTGCATGATGTGCTAATCATAGAAAAACCCTTTGAATTCAGCGATACATCGAAGTTTCTATTGTGACGTTTTGCGTTTTCTTTCGTAGCGCCGATGGAGTGTGTCGCCGGGTCGTCAGGTGTGTATCCGCGAGACCTGTTCGCACCGTTCAATCACATCACCGTCTCCAAAAGCGCAACTGGCTCCAGCAGAGCGTTCTCAGGCCCCGGCTAGCCGGCGAGCACACGCACGCCGACGACGAGGGCGGAGATTTGGTACAACCCTATTCCTGAGGACGAAGAGCCCAACTGTGTTCCCGCCATCAGGGTGTCTCACACGGGTCCTGTGGTCGACGGCGATGGCGAAAGACCGACACTCGTGTGCAAAACGCAGGAGGAGAACCTCATCGTCAGAGCGACAGGTATTTTAAATATAATCATGTTTATGCTAGTTGTTTTACTGTGAAACATTTGTTTTCGGTGTTGGAATACCAATTTTTATCGTCAGTTGCGATTGTTCTTGTTGCGTCTTGAGCGTCGAGTCTGTGGCGGTGGGAGAAACGGCCATCTCAGCGTATTTTTAATTGCAGGACTGCAGTTCTTGTTTCCACCACTAGCTGTCAATCTTACAGACTGCACCTTTAAATGTGCAGTGTTTCATTTTCAGGAGGATCTGTTAGACAGAAATACAATATCATATTCATAACTGTTTTCAGTGTAAAAATACCTTATATATTGGACCACTAAATAGATAAAAAAAAATTAAACAGAATAAGTATTGTAATATAAAATATAGTATTTATTATTAAATAAAAGTATTAAACAAAAGGTTATTATAATAATATAATAATAGTAATTATTGTTATTGTTAGAGGATTATTATTGCTAAATAAAAATATTAAACAAAATAAGGAATATTACTATTTTACCATTTATATTTTAAGAGATATTATGTAATCAAGTATTTAATACATATTATCATTACATTGTAAAATATTAAACAAATTAGAAGTACTGGATTATAGTTATGAAATAATTATATTAAAGAAAATTACTACTAATATTTAATTATTTTAATACAAAATATAATAATAATGATTGTCATTGTCATTTTTATCATTGTTATTAATATTATTTATATGAAATAAATTATTAAATTTAATTAGAAATATTACTATTGTAATTAAATTATTATAATATAATGATAATTACTTTATAGTAACATTGCATTGTGCAATAAATATTTTGAGATAAATGATTTTAATAATTATTGTAATAACAATAATATTTAAATCATTATAAAACAATAATAATTATTGTTTATTTATTTATTTTGCAGGATAACAGTAACATTACAGTACTGATCCTTATGGCATTAATTGTCCTGTGTTCATTTCTCCTCGTTAAATCCTAAACTGTGGTGTGTGTGTGTGTGTGAACACACTCACTCTGGAACACACAGATGTTTGTGTAATCTGTAATATCAGTGTTAGGCACAGGGTTTCTGACGGGATCATATCATCAGATCTATATTTAGTGAGTTATGAATGTGTGAGATTGTTGACTAATGCAGTCATGCGTATTAGAGATGCTTGTGTGTGAAGCTGTCAGCGACACACACACACACACACACTCCTGGCTCTGTGCGAGCGGTCATCAGTGTGTGCACCAGCGACGTGTGGCGTATTACAGATGATCATGATAAACCTGATGTTCATATATATTTATTTATAGGACTTGTTTTATAATATATTAAAAAAATTCCCTGTAAATATTTATTTCTTCTTCAGTAGTTTGTAAAGTTATTCTGTGTGTTGGTTGAGTTGAGTGTGTGTGTGTGTATATTTAAGAGTGTGTGAGTGTGAGAAACACGAGCGGCTCAGAACACAGATCCAGATCTCGCTCTGACATCACTGATGACACAGAGACACTAATATTACCCATAATCCCCTGGGTGCCCGGTAACCGGATCTGAGTGTGACATTGCGAAAGGCAGTGCGAAAGATGTGTGTGTGTGAGTGTGCTGTGTATAATTGTTTTGTATATATATATAAATAAACACACATGCATGTATGTATATATTTAAGAAAAAAATAGTTTTTAATATATAAAATATTTATATATAATATAAATGATGTATAAATATATATAAGGTATATACATGAATGTGTGTGTATTATATACAAAATAATTATACACACACACACGCCATATACGCCAGCTCTCCTCTTCCGTCATTAGTTCACTTCATCCTCACACTCATGAATTAAACGAGAGCCTTAAAGTATTAATGAAGTGTGTGTGTGTGTGTGTGTGTGTGTAATTGAGCTTTATTCTGTGGCTCTGAATGAAACCTTTGAATCATTTACAGAAAGAACAGATCTAGGATCAGTTCAACACACAGTCATGACATCAGACAGCACTATCGCAGATAAACACGTGTGTCTGTGTGTGAGTGTGTGTTTGGGGGGGTTCTATTATTTTGTATATCCATTTGTGAGTGAGAGTGTGTGTGTGTGTGAGTGCGTGTGTGTGTGTGTGAGTGTGTGTGTGTGAGTGTGTGTGTATGTATGTCTGTACGGGGGTGGGGTGTATTTTTTGTAGATCCGTTTGTGAGAGAGTTGGTTGTCTGTGTGTTTGGGGTGTGTGTGTTTGGGGGGTGTTCTATTTTTTGTATATCCATGTTTGTGTGTGTGTGTGACAGTTTTAAGGCTGTAAAATGTCTTCTGACACTCTATAATTAGTGTGACTGGTGACCAGATATGACCCACTCACACCTGCCACTATCAGACATGCTAAATAATCACACACACAGCACACACACACACACTGTCAAGCAGCATTAGCAACTCTTTCAGATACACAATGTATATACGAAAACTTTTTGAAAAAAAAAAGTTTGCGTGTGTTTGTGAGTGCATGTGACGTGTGTGTTTGTGAGTTACATGTGACGTGTGTGTTTGTGATTGAATGTTTGAGTGCGTGTGAGTTTGTGTGTGTTTGTGAGTGAGTGTTTGAGTGCATGTGTGTTTGTGAGTGCATGTGTCGTGTTTGTTAGTGAGTGTTTGAGTGTGTGTGTTTGTCTGTGAGTGCATGTTTTTGTGTGTGTGTGTGTGTGTGTGTGTGTGTGTGTGTGTGTGTAATACAGATGCACCAGAGCCCTGTGTACAAGAACAACATGCGATGTTTAGTAAACGATGACAAAAACTTCATATTTGGTTGAACTGTCCCTTTAAGTAAACACTGCTTTTTTTCCGGACCGCAGCCCTAAAGTGTGACTGTCGCATTTGTTTCTCTCTCTTCTTTTTTTCTCTCTCTCTCTCTTCTCTCTGTCTCTCTCTCCTCTCTCTCTCTCTCTCTCTCTCAGAATTGGGTCTTTGTTTCATCGGGCGGGTTAGTGCCACATCAAACGCGGGGTGTTGAAGGAGGCTAACTCCGGCAACAGAGCCTCTGTTGTAGTAAAGCAGACGAACATGTCATGTGATCAGAGAGGAGGAGAGAGAGAGAGAGATGAGGCTAATCTACAACTTTATTAGAAGTCTGCTTCGTGAACGGTGAAGTGCTGTGGCGAGAGATTACGGCATCCGAGGGCCCGCAGTCTCTCGTTAAAGGAATTTAAGACTCTACAGCTAATTATGAGCGATTTAAAGGGGTGCTATCATTAACTTTTTACAAGATGTAAAATAAATCTCTGAAGTCCCCAGAGTGTGTGTGTTTTAGCTCAAAATACACCACAGATATTTTTATATAGCATGTTAAATTTGTTATTTTTTGAGAGTGAGCAAAAAACACACCGTTTTTGTGTTTGTTCCTTTAAATGCAAATGAGCTGCTGCTCTCGGTGCAGAGGGCGGAGTTACAACAGTGCTTGTGTGTGTGTGTGTGTTACAACTCTGATAACCTCACACACGCACACACTGTCTTTTATGTTTCGGAGTAGAACAAAGATCTACGGAGTACTTCTTCAGAGTAGAACTCAAGAAGAAGTGACGACATGTCGAAGCAACAGGACATTTCTGAATAGTTAGTTAATGTAGTTATGTATCTGATGTAGAGTTAACTATCTTCAAGTCTTTGAGTAGCACATTCTGTCAGGATAATCTATAAATCGTGTTCCGGGGGTGGGGCTTATGTAAATTCTAGTGTTTGTGATGTCACTAACCCGGGAGGAAGCTTGTGTAGTTCTACCAGCCGTTTGTTGTAGTCCTTAAAAATGTATTTCTTTAAAAGCATATATCTCCCTTTGCTTTGACATGTGATCGTCGTAACTTTGCAGATGTTGTTAATGCTCAAACAGCAACATTACACACTCACTAAAGCTAGAAAAGTGAAATGATAATCAACCCCCTTTAACCACTACGCTCTCGGCCAGACGAGGTCTGGGTAAACGCTCCGCTCTGGAATTTTCCACAGATGTTTCGTGTTTTTGATGTGTGTGGCTGTGCTGGGAAGGGAATTTTTTGGGATATATGTAGTTATTAAGTTGTGTATGTACTGTATGTGTGCAGAGCAAAGGGGGAATCCTGTGGACTAAACAGGAGTGAACAGGCCAGAAGGAATAGTATTATAGTATAATAGTTGTAAGGAGAAGTATTGTGTTATAGTAAGGAGAAGTATTGTGTTCTAGGTCTTAAATCTTTTTAAACGGGTCTTAATTTTCCTATGTCCATGTAAATCTCATTGAAATGATCCCACATGTTATTGGCGGGTATCTCAGATACCACAGACGATGTTTCGTCTGTGTTTCAAAACGATGTTTCCTTCAGGTGCGGGAAAGATAAAACAGCCTACATTACGCACTTTGGAATAGATTTTATAAAAACAGAAACGGAACAAATTTCCAAAATCACAGGGCCGTTTGTACTGATTTTTGCAGAATTTTCAGTTTGAATAAATTATATTACTTTGCGAATAATTTTGAGACTCGTTAGAGACTCGGTCTTTAAAAAGTTTTTAAAAAGTCTTAAATTTGACTTTGTGAAACCTGCAGAAACCCTGTTACTAATTGAACCCTCCTTTTCTTCCCATAGATACTTCAGAGCAATCAGCTGGTGGACTTTCTCCCTCTTCTAGTCCAAACCCAGCTAAAAGGAGCACAGCTATCAACTGGTCTTTCCCCGATAAAATCAAGTCACCACGGACTGTCCGGAAACTGTCTATGAAGATGAAGAAACTGCCTGATCTTAGTCGGAAGCTTAGCATTAAAGGGAACCCTAGCAATGTGTCCATCAGCAACAGCCAATCAGAACCAAGGGCTCACTCACCTAGAGCCAATGGAATTACAGAACTGGCCCAGTCCCGGCCCAGACTGTCTCCGTCGGGTGTTACGACTGCATTGGCGAGTGGTAATGTGATTTGGCGGTACCATCTTGACAGCAGTGTTTCTACTCAGCACAACTTTGATAAAAGAAGGAGCAACTGTGGCGGCATTCCCAAATCGGCAAGTAAGGGAGGTTATCTGAAGTGACGGAGACTCGCCTGAACTTGTGGCCAAGTCGGGGAAACACGGGAACTCTGAACGAAAGAATTGTAAAGCCCGAGATCCCAACGGGAATGGCGGAAGTCCGAAGCTCCCCGGCACAGAGTTGGATATCGATGCCTTCCGATTCGTACAGTTTCTCCGAGCAGCCGAAGTGCCTAACGTTCATCTCTGGACTCATGAGTTTGCACTTCTATGGTGCGGAGGACTTGAAGCCACCCCGGGTCGATTCCCGCAATGTTTACTGTGCCATTCAGGTGGACTCTGTCAATAAAGCTCGTACGGCTTTGCTTACCTGTCGCACGGCCTTTCTAAGACATGGACCACACCTTTAACATTGAGTTGGAGAATGCTCAGCACCTCAAACTTGTGGTCTTCAGTTGGGAATCAACGTTGAGCGGAACCGGGTGTGCTGCCATGGATCCGTGATTCTCCCGGCATTGTTTCGTGTGAGTAAGACACACCAGCTTGCGGTCCGTCTGGAACCGCGCGGGATGATCTACGTAAAGCTGAGTCTCATGGAGCAGAGGCAGAACTCCCTCGATGGCCCGGAGGGGATCACGAAACGCAGGTTTTCGGCGTAGAGGCTCGGCGCGTGGTGGAGCGGGAAGCTTCTGGATTAATGGTCCCACTGCTTATCGAGAAATGCATCTCTGAGATCGAGAGGAGGGGTTGTCAGGTGAGTGATGGGAGCAGATCTTTTAGGGTCTTTAACCTGCATGACATTCCTAATCAAATCTCCAATTTAAAGGTGAACTGTGTAATTATTTTTATGCTGAATTACTCGGTATAAAGTTCTCCTATTGCAGTTTAATAAACTATAAATAAACCATTGATACATCGACTTTATGAGCAGCATCACAAGGTGGCACCTTCAAAAGAGTCTTAGAAGAGTTTGAAATGGGACTACCAGTGATGGGTCAGAAAGAGCAGTAGAAATGTTTGTGAAACTTGCTTTTTGAGAAATGCATCTCTGAGATCGAGAGTGAGTGAGGGAAGCAGATCTTTTAGGGTCTTTAACCTGCGTGCAGTTTCTTATCAAATCTCCAATTTAAAGGTGAATCGTGTAATTATTTGAATGCCTAATTACTCGGTATAAAGTTCTCCTATTGCAGTTCAATCTGTACTTATAAATAAACCATTGATACGTCAACTTCATGAGCAGCTTCACAAGGTGGCACCTTCAAAAGAGTCCTAGAAGAGTTGGAAACGGGACTACCAGTGATGGGTCAGAAAGAGCAGTAGAAATGTTTGTGCAACTTGCTTTTTGAGAAATGCATCTCTGAGATCGAGAGTAAGTGAGGAAGCAGATCTTTTAGGGTCTTTAACCTGCATGACGTTCCTAACCAAATCTCCAATTTAAAGGTGAACTGTGTAATTACTTTTATGCCAAATTACTCGGTACAAAGTTCTCCTATTGCAGTTTAATCTGTAACTATAAATAAGCAATTGGTACGCCAACTTTATGAGCAGCATCACAAGGTGGAACCTTCAAAAGAGTCCTTGAAGAGTTTTAAATGGGACTACCAGTGATGGGTCAGAAAGAGCAGTAGAAATGTTTGTGAAACTTGCTTGAGTTTTGCAGTTTAATTTAATCCCACTAGTAGCCCAGAAATAGCACACTCTTGTTACTCCATGGCTAGATTCAGACTGCAGGCAAAATATCCCATGATCCCAATATAATATAATCCCATATTCCATATTAAAATGGAAGACAGCTGCCAAGGTAGTCAGTGGAGAGGAGAGATAGTGATAGAGCCAATTGAGTGGAAACGGACACTGAGGTTACAACCCTACTCTTTACAAGAAGTGCCATGGGATTTTTAATGACCACAGAGAGTCAGGACCTTGGTTTAAAGTCTCATCCGAAGGATGGTGCTTGTTACAGTATAGTGTTCCCATCACTATACTGGGGCGTTAGAACCATAGACTGTAAAAAAAATATGGGCGTAGTGTGTGTGACACCCATAGTGTTACGGAAAAGCATTTTTGAAGCCCAAAGTGGGTGGAGACGGCCGGTGCCATCTTGGCAGCGCGTCACTCACGGATAAACGAAAATGTGCAGCGAGGCAGATTAGCTGAGGTGACGTGATGCTAACAGACAGCAGACAAACAGCTAGCAGTGACATCAGTGGCAATCCACCTGTCACTCAAGTGGCCACGCCCTTAATTATGCAGAACTTTAAGGCTAAATATAATTTAAACAGATGAGTTTAACCCCTTCACAGTTTTCACAAAAGGCAGAATGACCTATATAGACCAAAACCACTTTTTGCACCAAGCTGTAAACATGTTTTTTTTTCTGCTGTAAAGTTGGGCTTTTTAACATGCGGGTTTATGGGATTGACTCTTTTGCAGCTGATCTTTAGTGGCCAGTCGATAAACTGTAGTTTAAGTCACTTCCATGTTGGATTCAAGAGAGAGACGGGAAGGTTGCTGCTTGGTTTGAACACCCTGCTTAGCTTCAGTGGGTGACTAGTGTTAGGCTATATGGTGATATGGCTGTGGTTAAATCTTTTTATCTTTTGCACATGCGGGTCAGTTCAAGATCGTGACCAGTTCACACTCAAATCCGATATTAGCCAAACAACAGCTAAACAGAACAGTGGAGCACCAAGACTTGCGGTATGAATGTAGCCTAGTTGCCCAGAAATTACACACTTTGCCTTGAAGTGTATGAGTGTCTTCTGTCATTTGTTAGGCTTTGGTTAAAGTGAGCTCGCCAACCGTTCTAAAGTCCGTGTCCATGGACATTACACGCTCACACAAACAAGCTTAGCAAGGCCTCTCCATGGTTTGTGTGCACAGGCATATTGCCAAAGTTCTAGCCATTCATCTCCGTTACACACACACACACACACACAATCTGTCTCTGTTACAGTGTCACCCAGAGTTTAATGCTGTTCTCGTCCATTCATCCCACCAAGTGTGTCTGCTGTCAACCCTCAAAACAACTCTTGTCTGCTGATCTCAGATCAGATATACCCCAATACACACACAGGGTCAATCTGATTCTGGACCAGCTGAGAAAGTTTCAGGCCCTTTGATGTAAAAGTAGATCTTTGGGAAGGCTTTAAAGTTGCCATTTTTACCTCAGATGGCCGTGAAGTGTTATTAACCTCCGAATGCTAAATCTACAGCTAAAGCCCATTTATCAATCAGATATATGGGCTTTAGCTATATATATATATATATATATATATATATATATATATATATATATATACAGGTGCAACTCAAAAAATTTGAATATAGTGCAAAACTTTAAGTAATTCAGTTTAAAAGGTGAAACTAATATATTATATAGACTCACCATCAAAATTATAACAAATAAAGGCTTGAAATATCTCACTTTGCATGTAATGAGACTATATAATATATTAGTTTCACCTTTTAAGTTGAATTACTGAAATAAATTAACTTTTGTACGATGTATGAGTTTCACCATATACACGCACACACAGTATATTCGCATTCAAGTTTAGCATGTTTTTCTTGCGCTTCTTTGTTGCACTGTTGCACTGTTGTGCTGTCATTTTTTACCCTAGCAAGGTCATGTGACAACTGTGTAGCTAGGAATGCACAATATATCGGTGACAATATCGGTATCGGCCGATACATATATTCATTTGAAATGTTATCGTTATCGGCCTGATAAGAAAATTTGGCCGATATATTAAAGCCAGTAAATAATAGATTATTTTCAATTGTTTTAAATATGACTGGAAGAAAGGAAAATACAGTTAAGTGTAATTTGCAACAAGTCTGTCATATAAGCTGCGTAAAATTATAATGAGAACATTATAATTGTGTTCGCAACTTGGCTTTTAATGGTGAGACTTTTGTTTTTGTAATCAGACTCTTCAAAATTTTAATACAATTTTGGATTGAGTGGATAACCAATATATCGGTTATCATCTTTCAAACATAAAGAATTATCGGTTATCTGTATTCGGGCAAAATTTTCATAAAAAGTCACATACTATTTTAAGTTAGTATGCAGTATTTAAGATTTGTTAGCATCTGAAGGAACAGCTACATTTGTAGCCAAAACCAACGAGAACTGTTCCTGGATTCATGCAGCGTAGTGAGGTCATGTGACGAGTGCAGCATACTAGATTAAATCATTAGTTATTGCATACTTCACACTATTGCATACTATTGTTCTCATTAGTTTTGCACTATGTACTGTATGCAGTGTATACTGGGCAGTATTTAAGTACCCTACAGCTAAAACGGCCATTATTCACTGTTGTATTTCCGTGGTATCACTGGACCAGAAATGCACAAAAGTGCAATTATTGCATTTATTTCTGATATGATAATAAGATGTTTTTACTAATGTGAATATGCTTGGTCATGTCATGTGACATTAATTGTGTTCACTGCCCTTTAAAAGCTAATATAAAGTATATTCTATGTAGTTGTTCTGTATAGTTAACTGAATTATAATATTCTTGGTAACTGAAATGACTTGTTTTAAGGTCGTAGCGTTGCTGATCACGATGTGTGTGGGAACTTTACTAAAGCTTTCATAGTTTGCCTTAAGACGTGCGACATGCGAAGGTCACACATGCTGAAGGAATGCTTCTTATGAACTATGGCCACGGGGAAACATCCACCCAGTGTGTGTGTGTGTGTGCGTGTGTGTGTGTGTGTGTGTGTGTGTTAATGATTGGCTGTGTGCCGTGAGGGTTTTTCCCCAGCCCTTCTTGCCTGTTTAACCCTTTGGTGCTCTCTGGGCATTTTTGACCGGAAAAGCCGTTTTTTTTTGTTGTTTTTTTTTACTTCATCGGAATGGTACGAATTACGAAACGTGGTAAAGGTTTTGGCACTTGCTGTGTCTGTGAATACACAAAAACGTTCAATGGTCCTGAAATAAATCGTCACACTTGTGTTTCTCGCGGTCAGGCATGAGTGATGAGTTTCCTCTAGTGGAAGCGTTTGGTACTGCAGCCGCACACACTCTCACTGAACGCTCATTTCTGCTCTGATTTGAAGCACAACTTGTTCAGATTTGTGGCTTTGATCTTCTTGCAGTTTTAGAGTAAAATGTGTTTTTGAAAATATAGATTTCAAATAACAATTGAAAATAGTATCTTTGCATTTTTAATTTCAACAATATAATTAAATATAATATATTATAAATATATTAAATATTAAATATAATTATATATAATGTAGTGCCTAAAAATACTAAATATTAAATAAAAAAACATCAAACTAAAATATAGCACTTTCCTTTAATTAAAAAAAAAAAGAATCTGTAATTTTTGCCCGACAGCTGAAGATCACCCGAGGGTTTTAAAGGAATAGTTCTTATAAGAATGGCACATCATGTTTATCTGCGCTCTGATTCGCTGGATGTGCAAGATGCTCTTTTACTCTTTTAACAAAGGTGCATGGTTATTATATTATATGGTTATTATATTATATGGTTATTATATTATATGGTTATTATATGTTTATAGCAGGGTGAACTGGACCTTTTGAATTCATAAATTCTCTTTGAAACTTTCTGAATTATTATTGCTGTGTTTGCGCATTAGCCTGACCTCTAAGAGCCGCTCTGGACAGAGATGTGTGTGTGAGTCTAGTGGAGACGTGTGGCTGCGGCCCAAATCAAACATTCCTGGTGTGGTTTAGTGTGTGTCACGCTAGCGATCGAGTCTGCGGTCACTGAGAGTCACTGAGTGTGTGTGTGTCCATCACGGAGAGCAGAGGAAGCGGTCGCTGGATTCAGGAACTCCTCGGCTCTTAGAACAAGATATTATTTCCTCTGGGTGACATTTTTAGAAGTTTAACACACACACAGTCACACACACACAGACTTATAGACACGCACACACTCTACTGCATACTAATTGTACAGTATGCATTCAGCAGTGATTACTGTCACGTGTGTGTGTGTGCGTGTGTGTGTGTGTGTGTGTGAGTGTGTGTGTGTGTGTGTGTTAGTGTCTGAATTTTGCTTCGGTTCATCGCTCTCTCACTGTTTATTTTTGATACAAATGAAAGGTCAAGTTGAGGGTGTTGCATTGTGGGATATTTGACATTGTGTTCTGGTTGTATGTCACACTTTGGCAAGTATTTTGTTGTGTGTGTGTGTGTGTGTGTGTGTGTGTGCTGCAGGCCAGGCGTTGATTCTCATTGGCTCCCTCTGTCTTAGCTCCGCCCACAGGAGGACTCATTTATGGAATGAGAGATGTGTGTGTGTGTGTGTGTGTGTGTGTGTGTTGTCATGCAGGTTCAGACTGGGATCTCTCCACTCCTGCAGCCGACAGGAAATGCTGATTCAGAAGCGGATAATAAACGCTCATATTTTACACATTTAACAATGAAGAGGAGGCTTATACTTATCCTGTACTGTACTAACATTATACACACACACACACACACACACACACACACACACACACACACACACACACACACAGAGACCCCAGTTATTCGTGTACAGTTGTATCCAGGCTGATGAATCAGTGGTTGATATTTGATATTTTGTGTGTTTGATTGACAGCTGTGTGTTTGATTGACAGGTGTGTGTTTGATTGACAGCTGTGTGTTTGATTGACAGGTTGTGTTCGATTGACAGCTGTGTGTTTGATTGACAGGTTGTGTTTGATTGACAGCTGTGTGTTTGATTGACAGGTTGTGTTTGATTGACAGGTTGTGTTTGATTGACAGGTTGTGTTTGATTGACAAGTTGTGTTTGATTGACAGGTGTTGTGTTTGATTGACAGGTTGTGTTTGATTGACAGGTGTTGTGTTTGACAGGTTGTGTTTGATTGACAGATGTTGTGTTTGATTGACAGGTTGTGTTTGATTGACAGGTGTTGTGTTTGATTGACAGGTTGTGTTTGATTGACAGGTGTTGTGTTTGATTGACAGGTTGTGTTTGATTGACAGGTTGTGTTTGATTGACAGGTGTTGTGTTTGACAGGTTGTGTTTGATTGACAGGTTTGTTTGATTGACAGGTGTTGTGTTTGACAGGTTGTGTTTGATTGACAGGTTGTGTTTGATTGACAGCTGTGTGTTTGATTGACAGGTGGTGGGTCTGTATCGTCTCTGTGGTTCGGCTGCGGTGAAGAAGGAGCTCCGGGAAGCGTTCGAGAGGGACAGTCACAGCGTCGATCTCTCGGAGAACAACTACCCGGATATCAACGTCATCACAGGTGTGGACACGCGTGTTACATTCACACACATTTACATATCAACATAGCAATTTCATTCAGCATATATATACTATGTTTGTGCGTGTGTGTAGATGTGTGTGTGTGTGCATGTGCGTATATGTGTGTGTGTTGTGTGAGCTTTGATGACTGCTGTGTAGTTTTGTATGAGCAGGTTGTGTTTATTTGTCTTGTGTGGCTGAATGTCCCATCATGCATCTGGCCACCAGTCAGATAATCAGTCTGTTATATATAGCCCACTTTTACACATCAACATATCAATATTGTTCAGCATATATACAGTATGTGAGTGCATGTGTGTGCATAAGTGTGTGTGTGTCTTCAGTTGCTGCTCATGACATGCTGCTGTCGCAGTCATACACACTTCCTAGGTCAGAGGTCACCTCTGACTGAATTAGCGCTTCTATTTGCAGTGTGCTAATCATCGTGTGTGTGTGTGTGTGTGTGTGAGTGAATCAGAAACCGCTGTGGGACTGTTGAGGACACCAGCTCATGAACACACAGTAAAAACACACTTTAGTTAGTGTAAGGGACAGAATCTACAGTTTGTACAGTGTAAAAATGATTATGTTTATGGAGTCCCCACAAAGTATAGCTAAATAAACGTGTGTGTGTGTGTGTGTGTGTGTGTGTGTGCCTGTATTTAGCTCTGGCTCAGCCCCACAAACCACATATTCAATTGTGTGTGTATTTATTTACTTTTTTTTACATTACATTTTTATTTATTTTGTCTTATTTGTACTATTTAGTATTAATTTTTTTATTATTGTACATTAATAAATTAATTTATGTTAATCCTTATTTTAATTATTTATTTTTATTGAATTATTTTAATCATTTCTGGCCGCTGTGTTCCTCATCTGATCTCTCGTCAGTGTTTCTCCGTCTGTAAGCGTGTTCAATGGACTTTAATCTATTATTTATGGATTTATATTAATCTAGTTTTTATTTGTCATATTTTAACATTATAATTTTTTTATGTATTTGTTTTTTTATCGAGTTTTCTTAATTTATTTTAATCAGTTATTCGTTTTTTTTTTACATTTTTATTTGTTTATTCAAATCTTGTTTTTATAGATACATTTTCATGAATTATTTTAGATTTATTTATTTGTTTGTGTATTTCTTATTTTTATTTATTTCAATATTATTTTTTACTATGTATTTATTTACATATTTGTTTATCTTTAATCGACTTTTCTTAATTTGTTTTAATCTTTCTTATGTTATTTTTTGAACACTTATTGTTATGAATTATTTGTACATTTATTTATTTGTTTATTTTCTTGTTTTAATTTTTTTTTAAATATTATCTATATATAATTGTATTTATTTATATTTCTATTGATTGGTTTAATTATTATTTTTATCATTTATAATGTTAACATTTATGTATTTGTTTATTTATATATTTATTTAAATTATATTTTATTGATTTAATCTATTATTTATGGATTTATTATAATTACATTTTTATGTTCTGTTTTTTTATTAATTTTTTTAAATATTTTTCTTAATTTTTTTAATCTAATTCTTCTTTATTTATTTAAAATCGTATGTTTATAAAAGATTTATCTATATCTATTTTCCCTCTGTTTCCTGTGGGCTGTTTCCCTGTGCTGATCTGATGTGTGTGTGTGTGTGTGTGTGCAGGTGTGCTGAAGGATTTCCTGCGAGAGCTTCCTCGTCCTCTGATCACTCCGCCGCTGTACGAGTCCGGCTTCTGGAGTCGATGTCGAAGCGGCCGCTGCTGATGGGAAGCGGAGTGTGTGAGAACGACCCGCTCGACACGCGGATCACGCGCGTCAGCCTGATGGAGATCCTGCCCGACGTGGTAGAAGGTACACACTATCCATGATCTCCCGTGTGTGTGTGTGTGCTTCTGCCAGTGGTGTGAAGTGTTCGAGTAAATGTAATTAGTTACCGTACTTAAAGAAACTGTAATTGGTAACATGTTAAGAGTTATCTTCACTGTGAGGGATCTATAGTTCACTCAATATGGTTCAGGTCGTCTCACACCTGTGGTTTCTGCTCTCCAGGAGACCCTGCGTAAGCTGCTGGATCACCTGAAGCGTGTGGCGTCTCATCACGAGGGTGAATAAGATGACCTGCCAGAACCTGGCGGTGTGTTCGGGCCGGTTCTGCTCAGCCAGCGGCAGGAGGCGTCGTGTCACGGGAACCGGGTCTTCATCGACTCTGAGGAGCTGGCCAGCGCTCTTCACTTCAAGAAGCACATCGAGGTGCTGCACTATCTGCTCCAGCTCTGGCCCGGTGAGAACTGAACACTCACTACTATACATACAAAACTGATAGTGACTGTTAGATTTATGGTGCTTCTTTCCAAATTTGTAATGAAAATCATTTATAAATCTGTCTTCAGAAGGTTTTGTGTGTGTGTGTTCTTGTATATATGGTTTGAGGACACAAATATGTATAATGACATGGGTATTATAATGTAAACATGGTTTATGAGGACATCTCATATGTAAACCACATTTACAAGTGTGTGTGTTTAGATCAACATTAGCATAAGGATGTCGTGTTTGACTGTTTCTTTAAGTCTGTCTCAACCTCTCAACTCACCCGTCACGCTGCCTCACACACATGCATGTAAATATCTAAGAAAAATGTGTTATTTATATATAAAATATTTAAAATATAATATAAATGATGTATAAATATATATACACAGTAAATACATGCAAATATTTCTTAAATATATACATGCATGTGTGTGTATTTATATAAAAAATAATTTTACACGGTACACACATATATGTATTATGTAAGCATGTATGTTTATTTTCTGCAATGATGTGCACATATTTTTGGTCAGTTTTGCATCATTGTTTTTACTCAGTATAAAAAGCAGCCTACTATAATTATATGTACCATACTAATGAGAGAATTCTTTTTTTTATTTATTTTTCCTCAGTAAATAATATCCAAACATCAAATTTAAGCTTGTTTGGATTTTTTTGTAAAGCTGCCTTGAAACGATTCGTATTATGAAAAGTGCTACGTTTTTCATGTTTTGCTGTGTCAGTCCTTCTTTTATGCTGTTTTGTTATGTTTTATGCCTTTTTTTAGGTTTATGCTTTAAAAAAACTTTGATTTGCTGTTGACATCTCAAAAGTTCTATTTTAAACTACATTTAATAATGCTGTTAGGTGATTACCTATGTTGAGTTAACTAAGTTAAAACCAGCATATAGGCTTAACAGGTTGTGTGTACATAGAAATTCTAGCCTTAAGCCCATTCTTTATGGACTTTTATTGGAAAAAAGCGTAATCTAAGGCTGTGAGCACAGCGGTATACATTTTTACACAAAATGCAAAATTCGCCACCAGAGTAGTACGCACGAGCGTATTTAATTTGTTTTGCATGCAAATCAGTTGTTCCACAAGATGGCGACACTGGACACAGTGGAAAACAAAACTAAAGAAAATCAACAACAACAAAACACTCCACACAACTACAAACTTGAGATATGGTGGTTATATGAGTGAGCCACAATGTTAGCTTAAAAGAATACAAAGATATTTTATATCTGTAATGACTTCTGAGAGAAATTGCACAGACACTGGACAAAGACGAAACTCTCAGAGCACATGCGTTGACCGCTTCGTTGCGCGTCGATATCAAAAATATAAAGTATCAAGTATACTCTTGGACTTCAGAGCAGCAAATCGAATTATTCAGCTCTCATTTGTAGATTGTATATTTATTCATGCTTGTCTGTTTGTTTGTTTTATTTTACTCGTCCCATCAGATGTAGGCCACAGCTAAAATCATCAGAGGGTTTAGAGGGCAGATCGGGGCAGGTAAACGGGATTAACCGTGTGCTTTGCTGTGACTTCTGCTATTCTTTCATGATCTGAATATCTTGCTAGCATGCAGATTTGTTCAAATAGAAGCTAAAAATAATGAGTTTGCCTCTGTTGTGCCACTTCCCCTCACCAGATCAGCCAGAGTTACAACGTTTGTGACAACTTAGTTTAATAGGTTGTGTTTTTGGGGGCAGAACACAAATTAAAGTATTTGAGGTTTAGTAATTGGGTTGGTGTCGGTAGTTAGGATTTTTGAGTTTTTTAGGGTCTTGTGGCATCTGTCTCATTTGTTCTGCATGCTTTGTTTTTTATGGGAAAAACCCACATGTTATTGTCAGTGTTGGGGGAGTAACTAACTAAAGGTCTAAATGCCTAAATTCTCCTCTCTCTATCAAGTAATGCTAGTAAAGTACCATTCATTTTAGTAAATCTTTTTCTCTTTAATTTGTACAAAGATATTGCCTCCTTTGAAGTATTTATTTGACTAGATTGAAGCTATTAAAGTACATTCCCCAACATTGGTTATTCCATGTATTCTCTTCACCATCTGAAATGTGTCATCATTTTGTATTCACCGTGATAAACCCATTGTTTTCTTTCTCTTTTAGTTGTGGACGCTCAGGGTAAATCTTCATCTCCGGTTCCTGCCCTGATTGAGTCGCTCCCAGTGGTGACGGCTGCCGTAAGGAGGAGAAAAGAGCGTCCACAGGTGTTGAATTTAACTGAGGCGGAGGTGGCTGGAGTTTTGCGACCCAGACCTGGGCGTCTGGACAGTCCCAGTAACCGCTACGCCGGGGACTGGAGCCGATGCCGGGAAACTTACCTCCAACCAAGCTGCCTGGAGGAGGCCGAGCATGACGACGTTCCCAGCGAAGAGCCTCTGAACGTGGGACAGGAGGATTTACCAAAGGGTACTGAAGATGTGGTCCCTGAACAAGAGTTTCCCGAGGTGGATGAGGCAATGGAGAGGGTTGAGGAAATGCAGATAGAGGAGGAATTGAGTGAGGAAGAGGATACACGAGAATTGGATAGGCTACATGTAGAGGAACCTCTACCCATCAGCCCCTGCGATCAGATCCTCCCGATTACGAGGAGCACAGACCCAAAGAGCACACCTACCAGGCCTACATGAAGATCCAGGAGATCAGCCCAGTTCTAAGCAACAGAGTCAACCTACGGGACTTGCAGGAGAGCATCGACACTCTCATTGGCAACCTGGAGAGGGAGCTCAACAAGAATAAGCTCAACGTTGGTTATTGACTCTTTACCAGAACAGTGGGAATATGGTGGTGATTCCCTACAGACTTAAGCGGTATGGTACGTTCTCGCTCCCATGCGCACTTGGGATGCATGTACAAGAAGACATTCCTCACTTCTGATTTGTGTTTTTGTTTGTCTCCTGGTCTCCATGTTGTTGATCGTGTTATTGTTTTTCTTCTTATGAGAAGAACTCATTGAACCCCGAGGGGTGCGCCAGGTGCCTTCATTGTGTCAAGGTGGTGCTTACGACAGCGAGAGCTTTTTACTTTCTAAAGAGGTACAAAACATTACGATGAAAACCAATGCACTTATGGGGCCTGCTGTTAGAGGCATGGCCAGTTCAGGTACAGATGTAAAGCCTGTACGGTGGGAGAACTAGGTACTACAGATACTTCCCAGATCCTGAACCAGGGGAACTCAATCCTGCTCATGGTGATCCGGCTTCCTGTAGACTTTAGTTCCAAACCTCCAAACACACTTGAACCAGCTAATCAAGGCCTTTTGGGGTTCACTTAAAGAGGCAGATCACCAGGAGCGGGAATGAACACCCTACCCTAACCCCTATACCAGATATCTCAAATGCAAATTACCTAGTTAGGTGGTTTTAACAAGTAGTTTGAGATCACTGTACTCTACTTCCTAAACTATGAGTGTTTTATCCTAACCTTATCCTAAACCAGGAGAGTCCAGTCTTGCTCTTGGAAAGCTACCTTCAGCTCCAGTTCTAACGAAAGGGATAGTTCACCCAAAATGTAAATTCTGTCATCATTTACTCACCGCATGTCATTCCAAATCCATAAGACTTTTATCAGCAAACATAAACCGAAGCTTAACTGGACTTGCTTGACGCGTGAGAAACAAACCTCATTGGTTCTTGCGTGTCTCCTCAGAAGGCTTGGATTAAACTTGAGTTTTTAGGTCAATACTTTCAATGGAGAGACAGAATTATTTCCAATTATGTTCCAAAAATGAACGGAAGTCTTATGGGATTGTAACACAATGGGGGTGAGTTATTGATGACAGAATTCTCAAATGCAAATTACCTAGTGAGGTGGTGTTAGCTAGTTGTTTGAGAGCCCTGCGCCCTAGTCCCTCAACTCTGAATGTCATTTCCTAATTCTGTTATAACACTTACACCCTAAACCAGGGGTGTTCAGTCCTGCTCCTGGAGATCTTGCTTTCTATAGACTTAAGTTCCAACCCCAGGAGCGGGATCGAGCCCCCAAACCTCAACCCAATGTTCCTGAACAAATTACCTAGCGAGGTGGTGTTAGCCAGTAGTTTGAGATCCCTGCACCCTAGACCCTCAACTCGGTAAGTCAAATCCGAAGCCTAAGTCAGTCCTGCTCCTGGAGATCTTGCTTTCTATAGACTTAAGTTCCAACCCTCCAATCACACTTTAACCAGCTAACTGGGGATCACTTAAAGAGGTAGATCACCAGGAGTGGGATTGATCGCAATCTTGAACTCTACATCAGGGGTCTCGAATGCAAATTACCTAGCAAGGTGGTGTTAGCTAGTTGTTTGAGATCCCTGCGCCCTAGACCCTCAACTCTGAATGTCATATACGAGGCACAATACTTTTCTTACACTCTAAACCAGAGGTGTTCAGTCCTACTCCTGGAGATCTTGCTACCCGTAGACTTAAGTTTCAGCCATCCAAACAGACTTCAACTTGCTCATTGGGAATCACATGAAGCAGTAGATCTCCTTGAGCGGGATTGAGCCCCCAAACCTCAACCCAATGATCCTGAACTTTCGCATCAATTCTTGAATGCAAATTACCTGAGCAAGGTGGTGTTAGCTAGTTGTTTGAGATCCCTGCTCCCTAGACCCTCAATTCGGTATGTCATATCTGAAGCCTACCCTGTTCTAGAGGTGTTCAGTCCTGCTCCTGGAGATCTTGCTTTCGATAGACTTAAGCTCCAACCCTCCAATCACACTTTAACCAGCTAATCGGGGATTAAAGAGGTAGAGTCACCCGGAGCGGGATTGAGCGCCCAAACCTGAACTAAATGATCCTGAACTCTGCATCAGGGGCCTCGAACACAAATAACCTACTGAGATGGTGTTAGCCAATAGTTTGAGATCCCTGCACCTTACTTTCTAATCTCTGGATGTCACATCTTAACCCTACCCTGTTCTAACACTTACCCCCTGAAACCAGAGGTGTTCAGTCCTCCTCCCTTAGATCTTGCTACCTGTAGACTTAAGTTTCAGCCATCCAAACAGACTTCAACTTGCTCATTGGGGATCACATGAAGAGGTAGATCTCCTTGAGCGGGATTGAGCCCCCAAACCTCAACCCAATGATCCTGAACTTCAAGTCCTGAATGCAAATTACCTAGCGAGGTGGTGCTAGCTAGTTGTTTGAGATCCCTGCTCCTGAGACCCTCAATTCGGTATGTCAAATCCGAAGCCTACCCTGTTCTAGAGGTGTTCAGTCCTGCTCCTGGAGATCTTGCTTTTTATAGACTTAAGTTCCAACCCTCCAAACACACTTTAACCAGCTAACTGGGGATCACTTAAAGAGGTTGATCACCAGGAGCGGGATTGAGCGCCCAAACCTCAACTAAATGATCCTGAACTCTGCATCAGGGGCCTCGAACACAAATTACCGAACTGAGATGATGTTAGCCAATAGTTTGAGATCCCTGCACCTTACTTTCTAATCTCTGGATGTTACATCCTAACCCTACCCTGTTCTAACACTTACCCCCTAAACCATAGGTGTTCTGGCCTCCTTCTGTAAAGGCCACCTTCAGCTCCAGCTCTAATTAAATGCACCTATTTCTAATCAAGGTCTTTAACTACAATCTTTTAACTTTAAGGTAGATGTTTTGGAGATAAACTTTACTGGAAGGTGGCTCTCTAAGAGCAGACACCAAACACCCTTTCATTTCAGGGAGCGACTGAACGCTGCTGTTCTAGTTGAGGTTGCAGTTGTCGCAGATGAAATCAGCAGCTGTTTGAGGTTTTTTCCTTGTAGAATGACTTCAAACATCCTGCTTAACAAGCTACGGACTGCGGAAAATGAATATGCTTGTAGTAAATAGTAAATTTAATATTTAATAATAGTTAAACAGAACTTTAGCTGATACAATTTTTTTAAATAACTTAAAATTGCTGATGTTTATGTTGCTTTCGATGGGCTAAAACACTAAATTTAACTTAAAATAAAAGGGCAATCTAAATAGCCTATATAATAGTGATATTCATGGTAACATGATGACACCATGACGATAGCAGTCCCACTTTTTGATCATTATATTTGTAAATGCATTCATTCTCGCAGTCCAGGGATACAAACTCATCAGTATTTGACAGACACATGTATGTATATAGGAATATAGTTGGAATATGTATTTTTCGATGACGTACACTTCAGTTTGTGCATATTTAAATGTTCTCCGTCAGCTACCTTGTAGTATTTGGCCTGTAGATCAGCCTTAAATACATATATATATATTTTTTGTTGGGTCTATGTAATGATATAACCCACAGTCACAGAACGAGTATGGATTTTGAGTATTTTGTGGTCACGAAAGTGCAGGAAATTTGAGCATTGCATGGTCAAAAGCTTTACGGTCAAAAATTAAGTGTTTCTCAGTGTACCCTGACAATGGGATGTATTTATGCGTGTAGATAGAGATCATTTTAATTACAGTGAAATTCTATTTTTTTTTTTCCATTTGGCAGCTGCTCACATTTATGGCTCGATTGTAAATTTGCAGTTCTTGTGAATCCGAGACTGAATCTCGTTTTCTGATTGTGCTTCTCGTCTGACAGCGTGGTCTCCACAGATTGAAACGCTACAACCTGCCTGGAAATCTCATTTTAAACAGATAAATAAAGGATGTGTTACACAGAAAATAAATTCTTAGATGTTTCCCACGCCACCAAATCCAGCGAGTTTTGTTCGGTGACTCTGGTCTTAGTTTTCTCTCAGTAAGGCGGTCACACTAGATTTTAAGTATGCGAAAGTATGAAAAAATAATACATACTTGTTTTGCTATATAAATTGGATATGATGCCTTGCATATGGACTTCTCATTTGAATAATAAATATAATGCTTAATTCAGAATGTTAACTATCTACTCCAGCTTTTAAATGTGTATTGATGCAAATCCAGTGTGGCCGCACCTTTAGAGTGTTTAATCTGGTTTCCTGGAGCCTGATCTGGGATCAGGGATTTCTGACCGATCCATGGTCAGCAAGAAGGAAACGTGTTAGCTGCTTTGATTAAAACATTCCTGTTTTTCTCCTTCGTCTCTGCTGCGGTTTTTGTAAAAGTTCTGGTTGTGCTAAGATGAACGCATCGACTAAAGCAGATATTATTTGTACTGATATTGAGAAGTATTTGATCATATTAAAGTCTTTTTCATGCAGCCCCTGATGACTCGACTGGTTCTCTTTAACTATCTTGATATATTCAGCCGCTTGTATTCACAGATGGTCGTGTGATCGAAGCAAGGTCAGGCTACAGCGAGTCACGTTTTTCCTCTGCGGATTCACATTTCGGTTCCTGTAATTTGTCACGGGAACATTAGCTGGTGATCTGTCATGGCGGCTCAGGCATCATCCGTCTGATGTATCAGGTGAGTCAAAAACAAAAAAAAAACACTGGCATGCAATGAATCTTGGGGATAGTCTGTGAAGGATGCACTTGTTCTGTCCTTCACGGTGTGGGGAAAGTAGATGTAGTCGAATTTTAAAGTAATATATATATATATATATATATATATATATTTTTTTTTTTTTTTTTTTTTTGTCTCGTTTCCTGTTCCAAACATTTCTTAAATCAGGATGCATTTACTAGAGGAGTAAAATGAGAAGATATTATGTCCTGTTTTCTGGAGAATTCATCAAAATTAAGAGAGTTGATGCTTAAAAAAACTAAATTATTTTTATTTTATTAACTTATTTTTGTCACTCCATTGGAAGATAATTTTGCTTGTTTTTGCAAAAACTCACTTCATTTGTACTTATTTCCCCAGAAAACAGGACTTAATATCTTATGTCATTTTACTACTTTAGTAAATGCATCTTGATTATGAAATGTTTGATATTTGGACTGGAAAAATAGACAAAGTGATTCAGTTTTCAAAAGTTTTATGAACAAAAAACAGTATAGGTTTAATGGCCTTATTTCATTGATCTCGTTTTTCACAAAACCACGCATAAATGTAATTTTCTGAAAACTACAAACTTTTACTCACATATTGCAGCAGAGTTTGTGCTGAATACAGTGTATGCTACTTTAGCCATGGTAATGTTACAGTGGTAAAGGTCTCCCGCGTGTGTGCGTGTGTGTGTGTGTGTGTGTGTGATATCTCAGTGCAGATGTTGGTCTTCAGAAACACCTGCTTTGCTCTCTACGATAAACATCCACACCGTCTCTCAGCGATTGGCTCGACTTCAGACGTGCGATCTGGCCCAGCTCAAACCCCTTTGATGTGAACCCGAGCGTTGTGATTGGCTGCCTGGAAGAGATGACCTTTGATTGGCCGTGCGATTTCGTCGAGGTGATCCTTCTGATGTCGTCACTGTGCATACGGTAAAATCTGCAGATAGATCGCGCTCGCAGAAGTCTGTAAATTACACGTCCATCAGAGTCTCAGACGAGAGCAAAGCTTCATCAGTGTTGACACGCGGCCAGGTTCAGTCAAAACTGCCTTTGTTTGCCCGACAGGAACAGATTAAGGAGAGAAAGCGCTGAGATAGACGAACACAAGACGTGATTGTTCAGTTTATGGACCGACGTGCGGCTTCATGCAACACACACAACATGCATGAGTTTGAGAATTAGTGTTATTGATCAGTCACTAATACATTAATGTGATTTGGCGATTGAGAGCTCATTGGCCACCCCAGATACTGATAGGTAGATGGTCAATTTCGATTCAACACAAGAAACAAGAGAAATGCTGTCAATCAGTGGTGACAGCTGATCAACCGATTTAAGTCCAGTTTTACATATTTAAATAACACAGTAATGGTCGTCCTGAGGCTGTGAGAGGCCATGCAGGTCAGGTGACCCATTAGATGCAGCGGCGATTTTACAGTACAAATTTTACAGTATGAGATTTTACTGTACAAAAGCTTCTATTTCAGAGAAATGCTGTTCTTTTGAACTTTATAATCATCAAATAATCCTGAAAAAATCTAAATAATTGTTTTCAACATAATAATAATCATACATGTTTGTTGATCATCAGATCCTCATATTAGAGTGATTTGATTTGAATCATGTGACACTGAAGACTGGAGTAATGATGATAAATTCAGCTTTGATCACAGGAATAAATTACACTTTACTGTATATTCACATAGAAAACTGACGATTTTCTTTATAATAATATAACAATATTGTTGTTTTTTGTTTTAAATCAAATAAATGCAGCCTTGGTGTGCAAAAAGACTAAGTACAAGGATTAAAAATCTTACAGATCCAAAACTTTTGAACGGCAGGGTATTTTTCAGAAGTAAAGTTTTGTCCTAATATTTGAAACATTATGCATACTGTGCCTAAATTTGTACATTATGTGCAATCGTCTTACGTAAATTATTGCATTAGGTTCAGTTTATGCACATAGGCCTATATAGTAACGTATTAACAGTTCACATATAAATCTGCTCTTCTGGTGTTTCATAGTGTTTTTAAATAGTAAATTAAAAGGTATACAGCGTGAAATTCAACATTAATCAATTACTTTAGGGCCGCCAAAACCTTACAAGTTACCCTATAGAAATGCATTTGATAAAGTTGAGATGCACTTCTATTTAATCACTAACCTGCAGTATGTGTATTGATTGTTCTTGAGAAGGGAGTTTAGTGTCTGGTACTTGAATCGATTCCAATTTCGAGTCGGGCTGAAGCTGATCAATACTGGACATTAAGTGTCTGAATGTGCTCATGTAACCAGAGAAGCGGTTCTAGAGGATCTGTGGGATGATTAAGAGCGGGTTTGATGACAGCGCTGACGGGGAATAAAGATGAACTCAGAACGAGTAACCGTAGGAAGAATCAATCTTCAAGGTCAAAACACACCCTCTGTCCTTCTGAAGTTTTACATTCACAAAACTCTAAATACACAAGTTGTTTTAGCTATAGTAAGGACTCTAATGCTTTGCTAATATTTGGGAACCAATCAGAATGTTCTAACCTCATCTGTCTCTTATTTGATTCTTCAGAATGCATTTCAAATTATTATTCAGATTTAGAATGTTGTTCTATTAGCATTCTGTTGAGATTCTTTGAAAAGCAAGTTTACGCTGAATAACACTGAGTGATTTACATTGTCAGTCAGAATTACAAACTAGATGAAGTTTTATTTTTGAAATAACTTAATTACACCAATGTTTAATCTTGTAGCTAGAACATCTGACTCTATTGTAATTGTAGGTTCTTGTGCTTTGCTCAAGCGTGACGGTGATGATATGATGTTGATGATGATGATGGTGTCTAATGTGTCACAGGTCCATGGTTTGGGTCAGGAGGCCCATGTTCTTCAGAACGCTCTTTCCAGAGCCAGAAACTTGTTGATCACATCCCCTTCAGCGCTTCCGCTCTCCAGTTCCTTGGCCTGGTTTCAGCGGCACAGCTGCTCTCTGACGGCAGCAACATACTCAGACACAAGTTAAGGCCATTTCACACTACAGCTCTTGGACACGACAACGTTTCATGTGCTTTATTAAAGTTGTCAGCGTGCCCTTAGCACTAACTCGATGTGGTGTGCACTGCAGTAAAAACGTCGATTTTGTCTCGCTTTCCAGAGCAACATCTGAAACCAATAAATGTAATCATTTAAGAATAAATTTATTCTTAACTTAAATTTAAATTATTAACCATTTGGTCAATGAAATGAATGTACTATTTTATTGAATATTTTATTTTTTGGATTTACCTGATGGTATGAAATTATTGCTCTGCAGTAGTTTATAATCCATTCACAGACTTTTTTAAAAGAGACAATTGGCTGAATTATTGCAAAGTGAAAAGTTTTTTTTCAAGTATTAAGTTTAAGCTTATTGTTATGAAAAAAATCAGGACCATTTAACTTTTTTGAAACATGTCAATGATGTTGTGTGTGTGTGTGTGTGTGTTTGTGTGTGTTCACATTGCAAGTGCAAAACCTTTTTCTTTTTTTTTTGTAAACAAAAATGTAAAACATAATCACAAATAACCGAAGAGCATCACATTTAAGATACATTTATGTTATAAATGATTAAAATAAGTAAAAGTATCTGCCAATGTGGTCAGGTAAATAAACGTAATTTAGTGGAAAAACAGTCTTATATTTATGACTCCATTGGCAGATATTTTCTCTTGTAATCATAACCACTTAATTTTGATAAATTTTTTGTACCTTGTAAAAGTAAATGTACCTTGATTCAAAGAATGTTTAAACATTCGTACTGGACAACAAGACAAAAATCAGCAAAAAAACCCCTGAGAAATGGTAGAAAACGGCATTTACTGGAAGAGTGCTGAATATGATCATAATTCTAAATAGATATTCCCATATTTTCCCAGTTGATTAATCACAGTGCAATTGTTTTGTATTTCAAGTTTTCCGGCATGTTAAATATGCAATCAAATTAAATCCGCACTGAATTTACATACATAAATCTGAAGATTAGATAAAGCTTTATTGATTTTGTTGAAATATTAGAGTTAATGTTTTTTACTGAGGGGATTTTATATCTTTTATCACTCCAAAAATCAGAAAATACAACAGCAAAAAAAATAAAATAATGTTTTTAGGAATAAAATGTTACAAAAACTACTGTGAATGATATATGAACAAACCCCTCAGTAAAATCCTTCAGAATATAGACAGGAATAAATCTGTAAGTTTTGGTGTTTATAACTGCAGCAGAAGTGGAGGAAAACTCTTTAAAGATATGTATCGATAATTAAAATCTACAGCCGCTTATAGAAAGTGTAATAAAATAAACGCGTAAATGTGTCTTTTGGATGTTTTCTTCCTCTAATCTGAAAGGAGACAAAAGCAAAGCAAAATATCCAATAAACTCTTAATTGACCAGTGCATGAAAAACATTTGCTTAGTGTCTTGCCTTAACTCATAAAATACTGTCAACAATCAGAAAATGTTTTTAGGAATAAAATATGATAAAAATCAGTGTGATATGAAAAAACCCTCATAATATAGACAGGAATAAATCTGTAAGTTTTGGTGTTTATAACTAATGCAGAAGTGGAGGAAAAACTCTTTAAAGGTATGTAGTGTAATTCAAATCTACAGACGCAAATAGATCAAATACAATAAAATAAACACTTAAATGTGTATTTTGGATGTTTTCTGTCCACTGAAGCAAAATACCCCAGAATCTCAAAATTGACCAGACATGAAAACAGAAGTTTGGCCTGTAGTGTCTTGCCTTCAATCAGAAACATGAAGTGCTTGTCTTGAAATCTCTCAGAGAGCCTCCAGCATCATGTGTCCGCGGGTGTGAAACACAAATGTGTGTTTTAGACCCTCAGAGACACAGACATGGCAGCATACTTTCATATTTAGTAAATATATTCAGCAAGTCTGAGCAGATCTGCAATCATAATCACACATTCCAGCTGAACTGTAGCGGTGTTTCATCGGTGTGTGCTGGAGCTGAAACAGACGTTGCATTGCTATCGGAATGGGAACATCGCACAGACTTCTGTTGTTTTTATAAACAGCTAGATAGACCTAACCCTAACCCAAAAACTTCAGAATTTTTACATTAAAATGTTTTATTTATGCTTTTTTACAAATCAGGATGTCCCCAGGTTTGGGTTTAGCTCACTCCTCTGGATATCGAATTTGTCCACAAAATATGGTTAAGTACGATACATATATTCATGGAATTACACTCAAAAAATGTTTAGGACTAATTTTAAGATTTATACTGTATACTCGAGTTGCATTAAAAAGAATTCCATCCATTTGTATTACAGTTTTTACTTAATGTGATTCATATGTGTTATACATGACTAAAACTAGTCAGATTTCTGGAATAGCACTTAATTAACTGAATGTGTTTAAATACACAATAAGCACCGTAATATCAGCAACAAAACCAATTTGTTTCATTATCATATATTTTAACACGCATTTAAATGTTGCTTATTTTTATTCCAGCCATATTTTTAAACACATTCATCATTTTAACCTGAATAAATGTAATTTTTAACAGATTTGTGCTAAGTATTTGCAATTATTTAAATGGATGCAAATAGTTAATGATAAACTATACCATTACCACATCCGTTTCATTTATCGCATTAAGTTTATTAGACGGTTTATGTTAAAACTGTGTAATCCATATAGATGGGAATTATGCATTCCATTTAAATCTTAAATTTAAATTTAATGTACGTAATCTCAAAGCACATAGAAATAGATGATAAATCATAAAAGAATAATTACGGGACTGATTCACCTGAACATTAATTATTAAGTTTCAAACCTCTGTTTTTCCCCCTTCTTTCATTCGAGTTAAACTAAATAAGAAATTAGAAATATTCATTTAGCTGAAATAAGTTTTTTTATATCTTATATAATTTCATTTCATGTTTTTTCTTCTACCAACAGAATTTTTTTCATGGTTTTAGTTTTAGTTAACTATAAAAACCCAGTAAATGTTTTCTGTAAACACGTCTCAAATGTTCCTCTCACCGTCTTCTTCTTCTTCTTCAGTTGTTCAGCTTCCGTCTCTTTCTTGTGCTTCTCGTGTTTGATCTGCCGTTCCTCAAAGTACTCCAGACGTTCCTCTTCCTTTTCCAAGTACTTCCTCACATTCTGTTTCTGCAGACAACATGTTATAAACGTAGAAATCCTAGTCCCACACTGACTTTATTTTTAGTGTAAATAACTGTGGAAACGCGTCATCAGTCTGTGAAACGGGTCCATGAACTGAATAGATGAATAATGTCTTGTATTCAGTATTGATAGTTGTTGTTGCTATATCGTGTAAATGAAGGTGACGTGACTTCTCACCTCGTTGCTTGGAGGATCTGCGCAGGGTCCATGGGATCTGTAGGATGTGTAGTGTCCCAAGACGGTCTGAGACCGCCAGGAGATGATGCTTCCCTATGGGACAGACACAAAACATGTTTTACACAAACATACTATTTCAGAATTTCACATTTAATTCAGTGTGTTTCTTTGAGAACTGTCTCTTCTGTGTAATTGCATCTGCCGGCCTGTGGTTGCAGTAACTCTCGCAGATATTCGGGTAACAGACCCAACAGGACTTTATCAATAAAAATACGCCAGTGTATCTTCCGGTCTACCCTGTAATGACGTCCAGATTAAGGGAACACATTGCAGGGATAGCTCACCTGAGGAGCTGCTGGATCGGATGCAGGTGATGGAGGCGGTGCTGATTTTCTGGGTTTGTGAGGGATTGTGGGTGTTTTGCAGCAGATCCCAAACCTCGATATTTCCCGTCCTCCTTCCCGATAAAGAATAGCGCCGGCCGGGACAGGGACCAGTGGCCGATCGTACACGTGATCTCAGAGCAGGCCGACGTGAGGATCGGGCCGCTCTGAAACGAGAAGTAAGACTGAATCCTTCAGCACATGCGAACTGATCCAAGCTCGTAGCACTTTACAATACAGTTCATGTGTTAAAGCTGCAGTGTGTACGTTTTAGCAGCATCTAGTGGTGAGGTTGTGAATTGCACTCAACAGAAGTTACGGTGGGCCGACAGGAAGTGATGTCGTCTGAGACAGCAGAGTAGCCAGTTAAACTGATGTTTCTTTACAAAGATTAAATAAAAAAAATGTTTACCTAGTTATTCAGTAAAACGATGCTTATTGCGGATATTATTGCTGACTTGTCCATCATTGTGTCGGTGTTTTATCGCAGCTTCTTTACAACATCATGACGAAAGCTGTCTTGTCCCCTCAGGGCCACTGTTAGAAACATGTTGATGTGTGTGTAGAGAGAAATGCCTCATTCTGAGCTAATAACAACTAAACACACTCATTACTCATTAAGAGAATAGAGAAAACCCTTTTAGACCATGCACCGGGACTCATCCGATCATCTGTCCCATCGCTAAACTAGCAAACGTAGATTCGGGACCGTTGCTGCCGTGCATTTTAGACCCTGAGCTTAGATCGGTAAAATAGGGCCCTTGAAGAATACGCTCAGATGCTTCCGTCGCGTGCCGATGTGCTTGTGCCGTGACCTCACCATGACCCCTTCCTTCCAGATGGCGAAACCGAAGCTGCCCACCGTCAGGATGATGTCCTTGAAGAACTGGAGAGCGGCTCACGGTGTTCACCAGAGCGTGGTGTGTGAGGAACTGATGCGTGGGTTTGGCACCTGGCAGAAAACAGACATGAAACAATAACTTTAGCATAAAACATTTAATAATTAAATCAACAAAAATAAACCATTAGATCCAAAAAATGAACATTTAGGCATCGTGTTACTCAGCCTCATGGTTTCAAACCTGTACGTCTTTCTTTCTTTTTTTTTTGTGGAACATAAAATATATTTTGAAACAACATTGAAAAAAAAACACTTTCTTTTAGAAAAAAATCTACAGAGAATGCAATCCCAGAATGCACTGACAAGATCAGTGCAAAAGTTGCGTCGGGAAATGTTATTTATAAATAGATTTACGAGGAAGAAATTAAGATGAACGCTCGCAGTAAATGAGTTCAGACACGCTGCACTAATCAAACTTAATATCCTGTAATATTTATGGAAATCACTCTGTAATTGCCTCGGTTCGCAGGTGGCGGGTGATTAATTTGGTCAAATTAGCTTCGATCTCTGCCAAAATCCTTCACGATGAGCTCAGTGTTCTCTCTGAAAGGGATGCTGGGAAACCTCAACCAGCTCGATGATTCAGAGTTTCACTAGTCCTGATTTATTGACATGCGTCATCGTCTAAGAAGTGTCTCATTAATGGCATAACGAAGTGTTGTTCAGTTTGCTGGAGATCTTCAGCTTCTGCGGTGAAATAGTCGGTGTTTAATAGGGCTTTTATGGTGTTTCTGTCCACAGACGCGGTCAGATGAAGTGTGTGTGTGGAAAACAGTTGATTGAAGATTCTCCAAATAACATGCAAAGTTTTTAGAGATAAAATATTTTATCTGAATTCCCCTGAGAATTTACATTAATATTAATATATACACACATTCACATATTCTGTTAAAGGTCACATGAAATGCAGATTGACAAAATACATTATTAAACATATTTTAATTTTATTTCAAACTAAAAATTTATTATTTTTAGCATGTGTTTTATTCTGATTGTTTCTATTTATTTTAATTTGAATTGATTTCAAATAAATATTTTAACTTTTTAGTTTTTTTTAAATACAATATTTATTTTAATTTATTTCAAATAATATTTATATATTTCTTTTTATTGTTTTTATTATCAAATTATATATTTATTTTAAAGTGATTTGAAATAAATACTGTATCTTTTTAATATGTTTTATTTTTGCTTTTATTTTTCAAAGTATATTATTATTTTTAATTGAATATTTCTTATTTTTAGGAGGTGTTTTATTTTGATTGTTTTATTTTCAAAATATTTGTTTATTTCAGTTTTAATTATTTTCTAAATACAATATATTGTATTTTTAATACGTTTTATTTTAAAAGTATTTATTCAATTCAATTACAAATTCAATTACACAATTACACAATTCTTTTAAACAAAATATTTATTTAATATATATATTTATTTTAAATGGTTTTGAATACAAGTTTACATTTTTTAGTATGTTTACTTTTGTTTTTATTCTCAATTTATTTATTTAAATTTGAATCTTTTTTAGTGTTTTATTTTTATGATGATACGTTTTTCTTTCCTAAACTCATATAAATGTGTTTTCCATATATATATATATATAATAAGGAAAAACAGCCAAATAAATGTTTTGTATGATATCAAAATATATTTTCTAATTACATTTGTGCAAAATAAACATTTATGCAGAAAGTTAATACTTCAAAGTTTAGTGTTAAAAGAGTAAATATGTCCTTTACACGTATCGCCATTATAAAATATGTCCTTTTAATATGAATATGTCCTTTAAGAAAAATGTAAAGGACAAAAGATGTAAAGGACAAAAGATATAATAAGCGATACATATTAAAGGACATATTTTACTCTTTAAAGGACATATTTTATTTTGCTTTTTAAAAAAATGTAAAGCAATTTAATTTAGATTTTTAAAATAGCAATTAAACTCAAACTATCACTTTAAACATTTGACCTCTCTGAATGTAACCCCACATCTTGAATCATTCATAGTTTTCATCCGTGTGTGTGTAAATGTGTTTGGATGTTCACTCACTGAACAGTTGTCCCGAGTCGTTGTCCTTCTCCATTTTCCAGTCGGTGTAAACGAGTTCTCCGTCCTAAGAGAGACTCGAGAGCACAACGCTGTCTTTAGACACAAATCATCTACTCCACAAGATATTTGATTGAGCTTTATTACGATAAAGAGTAAAATAAAGCGGTAACACACAGTACAGGTAAAGTTTTAGATCTAAAATTAAGAGAATAAGTCTTCTAGAAGTTATTTTCTTTTTCACCTGTAAAGTCATTTCGGCACAGTGTATATTTTGTAACGTCCTAAATAGTCGGCAATGCCATGTTGTTAGATTAGCCCAGTAAAGTAAAAAATATATTTATATTCTATTATATTTAGATCCATGTCCGAGGCAGTTCGGTTTCACAAACGCATTTCTTTACAAACATTTTTTACAAAAATTCTCATAATATTGACTTTGTTTTCAAAATCATATGACTTTAATCTTTAAATATTTCGACTTTATTTTTGAAATATTTTGACTTATTCTTGTCATTATTTTATTTCTTTTGTTCCAGCGCCTCACCTCCGTCCCCTACGTATAGTTTAGTGCTGATGTTCTCCAGGGTTTCTGTTGTTTGCGCCAATGGCACCGGAGCTGTGCGAACCCTTCCGAACCCGTGTCCTGTGGGGGTTTATCACCTAGAAAACACAGGCATTAAAGGTCAGTAGAGCTTTTTGATTTGCACAATAATGCATTATTTCATAATGCATAATAATGTCATTCCTGAATCAATCACAGTTCTCTTATATCAGGTAAAACAATGTAAACACACGTAAACAAATCACATATTTCAACTTTTTTTAGTAAAGATAAAATATTTTAGTTTAGTTTTATGAAACTGAAATGAAATTTTTTTATTCGATAAATATTCTATAATTTTATTCTATTAAATTAGTAATTTTTTAATCTTTTTGTGTTTTATTAGTTTTTATCCTATAATAATTAATTTTAATTGTCACAGTGGATAGGCCCATCATCGGTGCTTGCAGCTATATTATTGATTGATTTTTTTTTTTAATTAAATTAAATTTTTTTTAAATTTATTTCAAATAAAATATTTCCTCTTTTTAGTACTTAAATTATTTATTATTTTTGATTAAATAAACATTTTATTATTTTATTATTTATTTCTATGTATATATTTGTTTAATTTACATTTTTATGATGATGATGCTTTTGCTTCATGTATATAAAGAAAAAAAACACCTATACAATTTGTTTGCATGAAAAAACAAATATATATTTTCTAAATTAAATTTGTGCAAAATGAAGATTTGAATTACACAACTCTACTTGAATGACTCTTGTGGGTTCATGCGTCTCAACACATTAGCCTGTGATTGGCAACGCTGCACAAACAGGTTGAAAATAGACAGAATAAATGTAAATAGTGCTGGAGTCTCTGCACCTGTAACGTAGTCCACTGTATTGTCCTGAAAGCTGATCTTCAGAGGACTGTATTCCCCACTAGAGCCGATCTTTGGTAAGGTGACCTACAGTACACAGAGTAAAGGCACTTTATATACAACAAACGGTTAGCTCTGCACAATCCAGTTTTACCAAGTTCTTACCTATTACAAAAGGGTTTCAGCACTTTGTGCTCAGTGTGAGGTGTGTGTGTTTGTGTGCAGCACACACTCGGATCAGGGGTTTCCAGGTCAGGTTGAGGTGTTTGAAGGTGTTGGGTACACCATGAGGGTTTTCGGGGACTTTTCCTCCGGTTTCTGTTTCACGTCCGTGAGGGACTGAGACACGGCACGAAGGAGGTTGAAGATCCCCAGAATAACACACAGCTGAAGACACACACACACACACATTGAGGAGTGAGTTTGATGTTAAACAAGAGCATAAACGTGTGTGTGTGTGTGTGTCTAGTGTGAGATGCAGCACCAGTCAGGAGAACATGTGACCATCTGAACGGACATACGACTCGGGTTTTCCACTGGAATCCCTAATCTGGAACACCTGAGCGAGAAATAGAGAGAGCATTAATACTGCAGTGTGATTTAAATGGTAATATTAAACTCTTAAATGCAAAAAAATGCTTTTGTCTTGTTTCCAGTGCAAATATCTGAAAATTCTCAAATAAGATGCATTTATTAGATGAGTAAAATTGTAAGATATTATGTCCTATTTTCTGGAGAATGAATCAAAATGAAGTGAGTTGATGCTTAAAAAAGGAAAATGATCTGCAGATGGGAGGAAAAATAATCTTAATTCAAACAGAAATATTATTTTTCTTACTTCATTTTTTAAGCATCAACTCACCTAATTTTAATAAATTCCTCTGGAAAACAGGACATAATATCTAATGTGATTTTACTCATCTAGTAAATGCATGTAAATTAAGAAATGTTGGGACTGGAAACAAGACATGAACACGGAGTAATAAATGATATTTTGCAGTGTAAGCGCTATATGTTTGTGTTTTAGAGAGCGGAGAGTTGACCCCTGGTTTACCTCGAATGTTTCTGGCAGCCACTGAATGTCTGTGACCGGAGCTTTGTGTCCGCTCTCTATCCCAGACACAGCGAGTGCCACACACGGGATTACACCGCTCGTGTCCTGCAAAAACATGCACATATTTGATTTGCATACTGTAAAAACACTTTACAGTAAGGTTTCATTTCTGAACATTACCGATAGTTCTCTTAGTTAACATGGAAAATGAAAATACTTCTACAGCATTTAGTAATCTTAATTAATGTTAACATTTACAATTTAAATATTAATTTAACAACATAAAACTCTAGTTATGAGAAAACTAAGATGAGACTGTTATTTCAATGAAAATCAATTTGCGTTTTTTTTACTGTATATTATAAGATGACATTTACATTTTTACATTTTACAGTTATACAGTATTTTACTGTAAAATTAAACGAAATGTCCAATTGGGTCTATTACAGTTTTTTACTGTATATTATAAGATGACATTTTTACATTTTACAGTTATACAGTATTTACCTTAAATTTAATGAAACGTCACGGTGGGTCTATTACAGTTTTTTACTGTATATTATAAGATGATATTTTTACATTTTACAGTTATACAGTATTTTACGGTATAATTAAACAAAATGTCACGTTAGGTCTATTACAGTTTTTTACTGTATATTATAAGATGACATTTACATTTTTACATATTACAGTTATACAGTATTTACCGTAAAATTAAATGAAACGTCCCAGTTAGGTCTATTACAGTTTTTTACTGTATATTATAAGATGACATTAACATTTTTACTTTTTACAGTTATACAGTATTTTACCGTAAAATTAAATGAAACATCCGTTGGGTCTATTACAGTTTTTTACTCTATATTATAAGATGATATTTTTACATTTTACAGTTATACAGTATTTTACCGTAAAATTAAATGAAACGTCCGTTGGGCTCTATTACAGTTTTTTACTGTATATTATAAGATGAATATTTTTACATTTTACAGTTATACAGTATTTTACTGTAAAATTAAATGAAACGTCCCCTTTGCGTCCCGCTGGTAAAAACAAACCAATACAGGTTTTTACTGTTAAAATTGCAGTAATTTTTTACAATGTATCTGAATGAACACATTCCATAATCTAGTACTGTTTTTATATACAGCTAATAATAATAACTAGAAACACAGTCTTTATTTAGAGGTCATTTTACATTTGAGGATGTCTTCAAAGGCACAGGTTGTGTCACATTGAGCACATCTGGACACAATATGTTCCCAGAGCATTGCTAGCAAACACACACATGCTCTTAATGCTCATCTTCTGGGATTGGGAAAGTGTGTTTATATAAGGTATCAGTTAAACGTCAGTTCATTAAATGAGCTTTAAACAGATTGTTAGTGGTCACATGACCCGTTGTGAACTGTTGTTTGCACACATAACAGCTGTGTGTGTGTGGTAACTCACTAGTTTGTTTGAGATGTTGTCGCGCCACTGCGGGTGTTCCTGAAGTCTCTCCACATGTGCTGAAATATCCCATAACACCACCTGTACATCAAGACAAACGTTCAGTCGATATACTGAACGTAATATATGTGTTTGGTTTGTTTTAGGTCTTTGTGAGAGATGAGGATTTTAAGCCATTTAAAATCTCTGTGGTCCAGTTTTACCTTCATTTCTGCTGAGTATAGCGTCATGAGGCATCGGCTGGTTCGTTTACAGCACGCGTGTCATATACGGGTGGTAAGGTAAAGTGCTTGTACATTAAAAGGCACACTGCTCAATGCTAAGATTATGAGCTATTTTACCTCTAATCTTTCTTCAGATTAGTGTAAAGAAAACAAAATCTTTATTTTATCTATTTGCGTCTGTAGATTTTAATTACTTCTACATGTCTTTAAAGAGTTTGTCCTCTACTTCTGCATTAGTCATAAACACCAAAACTTACAGATTTATTCCTGTCTATATTCTGAGGGTTTTTACTGAGGGATTTGTCCATAGACTGTATACATTTCAAGACATTTAAGGAAAACATTTAAACTTGTCATTTTGGTGATCAAAGATGAGTTTTATGGGATAAAATGATTGACCACAGGGGACTTTAACATTATTACCTGAATTATCTATAGTGTCTTTCTTTTAAAATGATCTCATGATATGATAACGAATGATAACATGTCTGATGAAAAGAGTGGAACAGTTAAGTCATGTTAAAGTGGTTGTGCACCTGTCCGTTCATGCAGCCGCCAGCGATGGCATGTTTGGGTCTGACGGACAGAACTGGAAACAAAGAACATCTTCAGGACATTCAAGCTGCAACTGCAAAGCAAACAGTGGATTGAGTTGAAGGAAATAACACTGTTAATGATCATTCTTCCTGCCACAGCCAGAAAAACTCTTCAAATGAAAGGTAGTGTTGCTGTTTACTGAGGGTCTTTTTTATTTATTATTATGATTGGTGTGTTTATATTATGCACAATTTTTTTTTTTTATATTTATAGCATAATAAAGGAATTGTATATGATTGTGCATTTTGTATTTAATATACCGCTGCAGTAAACATTACACTGGAAACTTTGTATATCATTCTATATGATGATGATGAAGATGCTGATTACCTGTGGGTTTATGGGGTCAGTGAAGCTCCAGAAGAGAATGTATGACGGGTTTAACAGGAGTTTAGTGAGAGTTTCTCTGGATCTGCTCCTGAAGAGACAGTTCTCTCCTTCATGGCCACAGCAATTACACCTGAAAACACACTCCTTTATTATGCACAACAATGGGGAAAATGCAGTAAAAACACACATTTCATACAGTAATTTTATTGTATGTCTATTTTAATCTTGCATTAAGGTGATTTTATTATTTATTTTATTAAAAGCACTTGGATATTTATTTGACTTTTTCA
>JAQIUQ010007755.1:72500-119131 GCA_030378365.1 Hybognathus amarus
TAAACATGAGAGAAATATTAATCATAAGAAAGTGTTCACTTGTACTTTTCTCCTTGATCGCTCGGCTCTTGGGTCTCTTGGGTCTCTTCGGAGGCATGTCTACCGATGAGTTTGTAATATTTCAGTGGGTATATAAGCTGTAAAACAGAGTAGAATAACATGTAAATGTAGTATGCATGAAGTACACACATCTGTATTTTTTATTTTTTTTATTTTATTTTTTAAGTGTTATTTCTGAGATCATAACTGGACATGAAAACAATCCTGTTTAAATTGAATTAGGGAAAACATACAACATAGTACACATCGTATTTAGTGTGCAGTAAGCACTTGTACAACAGAGGAAAACACACGAGCGACATCTGGTGGTGAAACATCATTAAACAAACAGTGTCATTTTAAGCCGACATCGCATCCTTTTTCATCAACAATATAGATGCAGCCTTAGTCTTTTAAAATGTGTAAAAATACTATAAAATGAAATTCATTAACCACATAGACTAACGTGATTTAAATGTGACTTAAAGGGATAGTTCACCCAAAAATGAAAAACGGCACCCATTGAGTTCCACAGTATTTATTTGTCCTAGTATGGAGATCAATTAACTGTCTGGTTACCAACATTCTTCAAAATATCTTCTTTTGTGTTCAACTGAAGACACTCTCACAGGTTTGGAACAACATGAGGGTGAATACACACACAATTAGCTTTTTTGGGTGAACTGTCCCTTTAAATAAAACTCCTGCACTGTTACAGTGAGGATATCATACCATGGTACTGAATGATTACAGTATACATATACCATCATACGAATTTGTGAATTTAAACGTAGCATAAACAGATAAAAGCCCAAAATTGGTCAATACATTATCACTCGTAACGTTACACACGCGAGCGAGATTTAAAACTGTTGTCCTGGCTTTAACAGCGTCATTTCGATTTACCACATGCAATGTTTTAAATATATAAATAATCTTAGTATGATTTTTAAACCTTACCTCTTAATAATAATAATAATAATAAAACGTTATGGTGTCACTTTAAAAGGATAAAAACATCATCCCGAGTGAACAACGTGAACTGTGTCCAAGCATCCGGAATCACAGACGGTTACTATTGGTTACAGAGGTGGAGACTTGTGTTATTGACGAACCGCACAGCCAACCCTCGCGCTGTGTAGTGGTAGCCCCGCCCCTTCACCTGTTGACTCCAGCACTGAGCGCGTCTGAAACACAACGCTGTTCGTTTCAGTGGAAATTCGCTTTAATCCGAATTGTTTTCAGATTTTCATCCAGTTTATGGGAGTTATCTCAGAATAAAGACATAAATGTGCTCATCTCTCGCCGCTGGAGAATTAACTGATGCCATTTCCATCTGCTGTAATTGGTGAGTTTCTGATGAAATCATGATTTTACTGAGCTATTCTGCTTAATATACTGTGAAAAGCTTCATGTGGGTTGATTTTTGCATGTAATGCTGTGATTTACAGACCCCTGCTCCGTTTTAAACTGCGATCAGATCCTTATGGAAGCCAATTCCCTCCTAAAAAGAAATATATAATTTAATTATGACATCAAATATGAAATTATAACATACTAACACTTAAGTTAATGTGCCATAGTATTCACTTATTATGTCATTTTTTATGGCATAATTTTGACTTTTTATATCATAAAATTGACTTAATATGCTGGCATCACACGGTGTTGTAGTTCCTGATGGCACAGGTGTGATGACGTCACATGACAAGTGTCAACTCACTAATATTTGGTTCATGTTGTACATATGGCATTATGTCTGTTTTTACATGTGACAAAAAAAAACTTTCATAAAGTAAAAATATCAACTCCTAGGAAGCAAATAGTCATTCATGCTGGAAACTATGTAAGACTGACCTGTCTATGAACATGACAAGTGTCACGTGACTTGGCCAGGAATGTGGATCAATTAATCATAAGCAGGATTCAGTCCATCAGTGTTTCAGAAGTGGAAGAGCCACATTACTGCACGTCTATCGCCATATATGTATATAGTGTATTTATTATTATTATTAAACCATAACATCAAAAACTGATTATTGAAAGGTAGGCCTACTTTTTTTATCTAAATAACTATAATATACATTTTGTGTCACACATTCCTTTCTTGAGTGTAATTGGTAATATGACCAATGAAAGATCTGATCTGCTAGAATACATACAAGCAAAGTGATGAAATAGACTTATTATTAGAAATATTTTTAATTGTCCTGTTTTATTTGATCCATAGTTCATCCTGAATCCGATCTTGGATGCTACATAAACGTACGGACAACTTGGCATTTTATCGTATGTCCTTTAGGTAAGGAAAACAAAGAAATGTGAATGCTGTTCTCAATGCAGAGGATTGCACTGGTTTTTCAGACATGGACGACTCCGGTGAGGCTTGTCTGTGCATTAATGATCCAACGGAAACTGGTCTGGTATCCCACGCTGTGCTGGAGGATGAGGAGGAGGAGAAGTTCAGGAGGAAGCTGAAGTATTTCTTCATGAACCCCTGTGATAAACACACCGCTCCGCGGAAGAAAGCCCTGGAAACTGTATCCTGCAGATCCTGAAGATCGCGGTGGTCACCATACAGGTACACTCTGGAAAAATGCAGGGTTGTTTTAACCCTTATTTGGCTCAAATATGGACAAACCCAGCCGTTGAATTACATTTGAACCCAACTGTTGTGTTTGTCCATATTTGACCAATTTGGTTTAAAACAACCCTGCATTTTTTATAGTGTAAAAAGAGTCACAGTCAGAAATGATGGTTTAAGCAGAATAAAAAAGCTTTAAATGGCTGCTTGCTTTCTCATGTGTGTGTGTGTAGCTGGTGTCGTTTGGTCTCAGTAATCAGATGGTGGTTCAGTTTAAGGAGGAGAATCTCATGACGTTCAAACATCTGTTCCTGAAGAACTTCAGCAGGACCAGCGCGAACACTGATACGCCGCTTACACCAAACATGACGTCTACACACACATCGCCCACACCGTGCAGCAGGTGAGAACATACTCATGTTTATATTTAGAAGTTGCCAAAAGAAAAAGATGCAAAAACGTGTTTTAAATTGCATGTCATATATAATTATTTTTTTTAAAGTTGCCAAGAGATGCAAAAATGTAGTTTAAATTGCATGTCATACAGTATATAAATATTTATACTTAAATGTTGCCAAAAGATGGAAAATAATGTATTTTAAATTGCTTTCAATACAGTATATACGTATTTATTTTTAGAAGTTGCAAATAAGTGAGAAATGTATTTTAAATTGCAAGCAATATATAAATATTTTTTAAAAAGTTGCCTAGAGATGCAAAAATGTGTCAAACAATATATACTTAAATGTTGCCAAAAGATGGAAAATAATGTATTTTAAATTGCATGCCATATATTGTATACATATTCATATTTAAAAGTGCACAAACCAAAAAAAAAAAAATAGATAGTTACATGAAGTATGTAAATATTTATTTTTAAATGTCGCCAAAAGTAGAAAATAATGAATTTTAAATTGCATACCGTACAGTATATAAATATTTTATTTAGAAGTTGCCAAATTTAAGATGCAAAAGAGGGATTATAAATTGCATGCAATATAGATATCTAAATAGTTATATTAGATTAGATTAGATTAAATTGCACAAATGTATTTTAAATTGGATTCCATGTAAATATAAAAATTTAAAAGTGCACAAAACACGCTAAATGAAATTTTAAATGGCATGCAATCTATATAAATATATATTTTTAAATGTATTTAAATTATGGAAAAAAATGTCTAAGTGCTTGCCATACAGATATAAATATTTATAAAAGATACAAAAAAAATGCAACGGCAATATTTTAAATTTCATGCCATATATAACGATTTTTTTTACATTTGCCAAAAGATGCAAAAATGGATTTTGAATTGTATGCCATACAGTATATAAATATTGCTACTGTATATTTCAAAGTGCACATAAGATTAGATTTAATTACACAAGTGTTTTTTAAAATTCATTCAATATATGTATATATGCATATATACTGTATGTATAATTCTTTGTGTGTGTAGATCCTTGATGTCAAGCTTAAACAAATGCACCTTTCAGACTGGCCTTCAAAATTCTAGATTTTCCAAAGAATTGAAATCATGAAAGGTCAATATTTCCTTCCTTGTCAGTTTCTGACTTTGTCAAGCATAACTTTGGGCAATCATGAATATGAGAAAAACGGTGAGGTCTACACTCCTCTCCGTGTCTGCCAGCAGTTCTACCACAGCAGCAGCCTCTCACCAGCCAACGAGAGCTTTCACATCGACACCCGTGTGGATGAAGGTGTGTGTGTGTGTGTGTGTGCCGTGACGAGACGGTGCTCAGAAACGCCTTTACTTCTCATATACATAACCAATCCTGTACTTCTGCTGCGTTTCTTCCAGAGTGTTTGCTGATTTACCCACCGCATCCCTCCTCAGCCGTCACAGCAAACACACTCAACTTCACTCTGCACTTCGAGAGGTAAAGGAAAGATGGAGAACGCAGGGTTGTTGTTATACACTAAAACTAAACTCAAAAAGTTATTTTAAACAAAAGACAGACAGAAATTTTGCCTTGGCAGCTAGCTAAAATAAAAATTATTGTATTTTATTCAAAATACTTGAAAATGTATTTGTTAATAATTTTTTTTTGTTTAAAATAACTATAACTTTATAAAAACTATTAAATATCAAAATATTAACAAATTATATTAATATAACAATGATACTAAAAAAAAACTAAAAAACTGCTTCTATAGAAAAGATGTTGTGTGATGCAGGGTTGTTATCATTAACTAAAACTAAACCACACAGACATTTTTTTACTTGAAATAAAATACAAATAAACTTCTTTTATCTGAGCTAGCTGCCAATGCAACATCTCTATTTTTTGTTTAAAATAACTAAAACTTAATAAAAACTATTAAAATATTTAGAAACTATAGTAGTAAATCAGTGATACTTTATATGTGATTTTGTAGTGATCTAGATTATTGTATTTTGAGTGTGTTTAGAACAGAAAAATAGTTTATTATCATTATTATTCTGAAAATAAACCCTGAATTTTCTGTAAATATTACACATACTTAGTACAGATCTTCAGGAAAAGCTCAGCTGTAGTTTATTGAATTGGTTTGTGTGTTTGTCCATCAGGTTGTTGGTAGTGACTGTGAATTCACTCTGAAATCCATTAACCTGGAGACAGGTTCAGTATCACTATCTTCCAGACTGTTACCTCTTCAACATTAGCGGTACGTCACATGACCTTTCGGTTATTATTACTTTATTGCTCATCTGTGACATTTCGTCTCTGTTTCCTCTTACATTCAGTAAACTCATGAGTGAGATAAAATGGGAAGGATCCTCAGCTGGGAAGGTTTGCAGGTTTTTCCTTTATTGAACACATGACCATCACCCCCCTCTTGCTCTGTCTCCCTCCAGGATTCATTTTATAAAGCACATAATCATCTTTGGCCCTATTTATAATATCATGAGATTCTGATTGGTGTGTGTCATCAGTTTTTCTACTTATAGGAGCAGTTCACTTTTAAAAACATTTTGCTGATAATTTACTAATTTACCCTTCTGATCCAAGATGTCCATGTCTTTCTTTCTCCAGTCAGAAAAGAAATTAAGGTTTTTGATGACAACATTCCAGGATTTTCTCCATATAATGGACTTCAATGGGTCCAAACGGTTCAAGGTCCAAAAGATGGTTTCAGTGCAAACTGTCCAAAGGGCTTTAAATGATTCCAGACGATGAATAAGGGTCTTATCTAGTGAAACGATCGATCATTTAATAAATAAATAAAAACGTTTAAGTTTTATAAGCACAAATGCTCGCCCGTCTTCTTTTGTTCGTTTCATTTGTTGAATGAATGAATTGACTCAAAAGATTTGTTCATTTTGATGAAACAGGAGAGTCATGGAACACGCATCACAGAACAGAGCAAGGCAAGCATTTGAGCTTATAAAACTTTTTTTATTTATTAATTAAATGAGCGATCGTTTCGTTTATAAGACCCTTTATTCGTCGTCTGGAATTGTTTTAAGCCCTTTGAAAAGTTTGCACTGAAACTGTCTTTGGACCTTGAAGTTGTGTTCCCATTGAAGTCCATTATATGGAGAAAAATCCTGGAATGTTTCATCAAAAACCTTAATTAAAAGTTTTTTTAAAGGTGAACTAATCCTTACATGTTCACACATGCAATAAGCAGTGTGTTCTAAGTTCAGTGTGAACACTTGAGTTAATTATATTTGTTTGTGTTATCTGAACGAGCAACCTGTACAAAATGTGGACCTTTTGTGTAGTTGAGTTTAGAAAAACAAAATTGGAACATGTGTAAAAGACAGGTGAAACATTTTGAAAGCATGTCTTGTTTGAAAACTGATTGGAAAATCGACCAGCGACACCGTAATAGTGTGTCAGCAATCGAAGAAAAACAGTAATATTTCACAATATTGTGGCTTTGTTGAGCATAAAAGACTTCTTTTAAAAACTTAAATTCTTAATGATTCTGAACATTTGAATGCTAGTGTAAATGAAAATAAAGAGCTATAAACCATCTTTTTAATTATTTTTACTGAGCAGATCACCTTTGACAACACTCCCCAGTGGGAGGGTCTGGATTGACCTGGACAGCGATGTGCAAAACTATCAATGCAAAGACTGGACTGTGACTGGTGCATGTGAGTCTTCCCATGATCCTCCACTGTTTACAAATCTCTTTTCTTCTTTCTTTCATTTGTACAATGATTCCTTTTCTGTTGTGCAAACACTTAAACTAATTTATTAAAAGTAAAAAAGGAGTGTTGTCATTTAAGAAAGTATTCTTATGAAACATAAAGCAAAATTTGATTTGTATTTGATTTTGTATTACAAGTTTTCTTGAAAATGTTTAAATGTGCAAATGATGCATTAACTACCAAAAATATGTGCTAAATACATACATTTCCAGAACATAAATCTGAACATCGGATAAAGCCAGACTTAAAATGATTGTTTGATTTTGTTGACATGTTAGAGTTAAAGGTTTTTACTGAGGGGATTTTGGATATCTTATTTAATCATTCCATAAATCCAAAAAATACTGTCGACAAACAAAAAAAAAAGAAATATTTTTGTCATATTTTAGGAATAAAATGTTATAAAAACTACTGTGAATGATATATGAACAAACCCCTCAGTAAAAACCTTCAGAATATAGACAGGAATAAATCTCTAAGTTTTGGTGTTTATAACTGCTGCCGAAGTGGAGGAAAACCTCTTTAAAGACATGTATCGTAATCGAAATCTACAATGCAAGTCGAAAAAGTGCAAAAAACTAAACACTTAAAGAGTGTTTGTTGGATATTTTCTTTCCCACTAGTCTGAAAACACCACGTTATAAGTGTGTATGCTCTTCAGACTGATTTTAATGAATGTGTTCTGTGTGTAGCCCTGAGGGACATGTACATTATGGTTGTGTTTGACGTGATGGTCATTGTGATTCTCCTGCTGTCGCTGCTCCTCTGCGTGCGCTCGCTGAAAGCTGGAGTCCTGCTGCAGTTTTTGAGTTTCTGCAATTATTCATTTACCAGTTACAATGAAACACAAAGAGCATGTCTGAATGTCTGAGCTGCGGTTTTCTATACAATAAAAGTGGAAGGCAATTTATATGGTCAAGCTCTACAAAAGGACAAAAACCTGCCATAAAGTGTCATAAACGTTTATATGTTTTCTCTGAGTAACTTTGAATATAAGGCACAAAAAAAATTTAATTGCATATTAAATACAGTTTTACAAAAATAGATGATAAATGGGATGTGTATTTGTCACATATGTATGATTTCTGAAATGGCACTAATAAACTGAAAGTGTTTGAAATCCACTAAAAGCAGTGTATTAATCACTAAATCCAGTTTATTTCAATCTCATACATTTTAACTACTTAACTTTTATAATTATGAGATAAATATTTGAAATTATGACTTTAAAAGTTATAATGGTCATTTAAAAGTAAAATTGTCTAAATTAATCAAGTTTTAATTACATAAATGTTGCTAAATTAAAATGACTAAATAAAATTTAAAATTGACATTCTACCTATGACAAAACATGTTGATAGTTACATACTAGGTTAAAATTACAAAATAAAATTTGAAATTCATTAATGAGTAGATTTATGCTGATTCAACGCTATTTGAAAATAGGGTTTAAATAGAATCAAATATATGTAAATAATCAACTTTGGCAAGATTTGTTTGAGTGTCGAAATGGAACTGGTTTCATTTATAAAAAAAAATTCCATCACATTAAGTTTGTTTATTTTAAAACTCCAAATGAATGGAATTATTATATGCATTTCAAATTCATAAATCTTATTATGTAGGTGTTAATTATTTTTTTTATGCCATGGATAACTTTTATGATCATTTTGTTTGTAGAGCATCAAAATTCAGACAGTAATGAAATGTTCATCTGTTTATTAGGAATACACAGCATTCTCTTCTCCAGTCGTTACGGCAAACGCGTGTCCTTCTTCGAACCGTATGGAGTTCATTAACGGCTAGTTTATCCTCATCATCGTTAGTGACGTTCTCACCATCACAGGCTCTCTGCTGAAGATCATCATCCAGCTACAGGTGACAAACATCCCAACACAACTTACAGAACAACATCACAATAAAGAAACATGTCTAAACCAACAGATTTGGGGTCATTAAGGTTTTGTTTTAAAGAAATTAATACTTTTATTAAGCAAGGATGCATTAAATTAAACAAAAACGTGACAGTAAAGATGTTTATAAAGCTCTAAAAGATTTCAATTTCAAATAAATGCTGTTCTTTTGAACTTACTATTCATCAAAGAAGCCTGAAAAATAAAATAAATATGAGCTGTTTTCAACACTGATAATAATCTTAAATGTTTCTTGAGCATCAGATCCTCATATTAGAGTGATTTGTGAAGGGTCATGTGACACTGAAGACTGAAGTAATGATGCTGAAAATTCAGCTTTGATCACAGGAAAAAATTACACTTTACTGTTTATTCTATACAGAAAACTGTATTTAACAGTATTTCACAATATTGCTGTATTTTTGAAATAATTGCAGAAATGGTATAAATAGCTCTTAATATTTTGCCTAACGTTGTTAAATCAGTGAAATGACTCTTAGCTCTTTCTGTTGGTGTGTTCTTTAGGCCATGACGAGTTATGATCTGTGCAGTATCTTGCTGAGCACCGGCACCATGTTCGATGGATTGGGGCCTTACGCTACATGGGATACTTAAAAAATACAACGTACGTCCTGCTCATTCTCACTTCTCACTACAGTCTTCAGGAGACTGAAGAGAAATAATTGGTTTGGCCATTTCTGCCTCTGGATCTTAAAACCAGTTGTACTGGGTTCATCTGTGGCAATAGACAACAAACAACACGTTATATGGTCAAAATTATTCAATTTTCTTTTATGACAAAAATTATCAGGATTATTAAGTAAAGATCATGTTCCGTGAAAGATTTTTCATAAATTTCCTGACCGTTAATGTATAAATGTGAGTGAAGTGCACACACAATTCGCCAACATAAATGGACAAATTCAAAGGCGATTTTCTTGCACTCTCAGATTCCAGATTTTCAATAGCTAAAAAAAGAACAAATATTAACCAAATATTGTCCTATCCTAACAAACCATACATGAATGGAAAGATTATTCAGCTTTAGATGATGTATATATCTCAAAATCAAAAAATGTACCCATGTGACTGGTTTTTATGGTCCAAGGTCACATTTCTGCTTAGTGTGTGTTCACATCATATTTTAATTACTGAGTAGTAAAAACACTTAAGTTGTAAAGTTATAAAGACTTAATCTTGTGATGGGTTATAAAACAACTGCCTCTAACTGATGAACACTGCTGACGTTTCGGTTAAATCTATACAAATTACCCATTTCAATTTTATTTAAATAGTCGTTTTTTATGTTTTTTTATGTTTTTTGATTAGAGCAATTAGTGGTGAATATTTACATTTAATAGCACTTTACAGTACGGTTTCATTTGTTCACATTAGTTGACTACATTAGTTAACAAAATGAAAATGAACAATACTTCTTTAGTATTTATTAATCTTAACATTTACTAAGTTGCACCTGTTAATATTAATTATTGCACTGTGAACTAAAATGAACAATTTATTAACTAACATTAACAAAGGTTCATAAATGCTCTTGAAATACATTTAATCCATAAAGTAGTTTTAATAAATGAGACCTTATCAAAAGCACATGAACATTTCTATTAACTAACATTGACAGAGGTTAATAAATGCTTTGGAAATACATTATTTAATGCATAAAGCAATTTTAACAAATGAGACCTTATTGTAAATCTCTAATATTATCAATAATTTGATTAAAATAAGTGATTTTTATTTTATTTTTAAATGTTATGAAATTTTTAGTGATTGCGCCCTCTGTTGACTGTGATGTGTAACTGCTTGTATTTGATTGGTCAGATTCTCATCATCACTCTATCGAGCGGCGTTTCCCAACGCCATCCGCTTCAGCTGCTGTGCCGCCATGATTTTCCTGGGCTACTGTTTCTGTGGGTGGATCGTGCTGGGACCGTACCACACCAAGGCAGGTCGCTGGCGTCACACTGCTCACACTGCTGTTTAAAGAGGCGACTGATTAGGATTTCACTTTTCTAACTTTAATTAGTCCAAACCGGGGGTTAGTGGACAAAAGCCCATATTAATAAAATGCCACAGGTCGCATAATGGCCCCGAGGGATCGTAGGAATTTGTGGGATGCCCACTCTCCTGTAGACTTTGTGGGGAGTGGGCCTTTTAGGACTACCCTTGATTTAACGGATCAGGACTTGATTCGCACGGGACAGGGGTTATTTGGACGCCTCTAGTTGGCGCCGGAGAGCGAATAGTAACCCACTATATTGGTCAAACGTCCTGGGACACTACCCCAGCCACCCCGGAAGTTTTTCTGCAGTTCATTCAATATGGTGCAATTGGATGCGGTCACACCGCCAAATCTATTGAATGGGGATTCGGGTAGTGTTTTTGATAAAGTTGTAAGCTCCTGTTGTGAAAAAACTATTTTACCACACTCAAGAGGCCCCCCGGGATCCGTAGCACCAAGCGCCATCCCATAATTCCACTGTCCACAAACCCACTATTTGTCCAATCACCCACTGTTTTTGAAAAGAACTATTCATGCAATAAGCTGCAATTGTACAGAATCTCTATTGAATGGGGATTTGGTTAGTGTATTTTTTGGACATTTTAATTAAAGTTTCTTTCATGATAAAAACTATTTTACTGCACTCAGCTGGGTCCCTGAGTCGCGTGACACCAAGTGCCATCCCATAATTCCACCTATTAAACTATTTTTATAATGGCTAAATGCTGCATGGGATCTCAATATCTCAGCTCTGGAAGGGTCTAGAGCCTCCATTTTTGCACTCAGGTCCAAGTCTCATGGCCCTCTATCAGAATCCAGAGTTTCAAGAAGATCAGAGCAACTCAAAATTTTGAACCAAAAAAAAAAAAAACGACAGTTTACGTTTTTTTTTAGGTGCGCAAAAATGAGACTTGGACCTGAGTGCAAAAATGGAGGCACTAGACCCTTCTAGAGCTGAGATATTGAGATCCCACATAGCATTTAGCCATTATAAAAATAGTTGGTTCGTAGACGGTGGATTATGGGATGGCGCTTGGTGTTACGGACTCAGGGGCCCCAGCTGAGTGCAGTAAAATAGTTTTTATCATGAAAGAAACTTTAATTAAAATGTCCAAAAATACACTACCCAAATCCCCATTCAATAGATTGCAGGTGGGATTATGTCCAATAGCAGCTTATTGCATGAAGGCTGTCCACACAATGGACTTCAACGGTAACCAAATTGTTGAAGTCCAAATCAGTGCAGTTTCAAAGGGATGTTGAAACTGCATTGTTGAAACAATGTTCATGTTGAGGTGAACTAATCCTTTAAGGACTACAACAGCTGGTAAGAACTACACAAGCTTGCAAGCCTTGCAACGAAGGGCTCTATATGGCTCTGCTAAGCACAGCAGCTCATTTGCATTTAAAGGGACACACACAAAACTGTGTTTTTGCTCTCTATCTCTCTCTCTCTCTCTCTCAAAAAGGACAATTTTAACGTGCTATAAAAAACTATCTGTGGGGTATTCTTAACTTAAATGTCACATACACACTCTGGTGACATCGGAGACTTATATTACATCTTGTAAAAAATGGGCATCATAAAATCTATATATTTTTTTGCCCAGCCCTTACTGACGTGTGTGTTTGTGTTGTGCCTCAGTTCCGGACGCTGAACGTGGTTTTCGAGAGCCTGTTTTCGCTCATCAACGGCGACGACATGTTCGCCACCTTTAACAACATGCAGCAGAAGAGTTACGTGGTGTGGCTCTTCAGCCGGCTGTATCTCTACACGTTTGTGTCTCTGTTCATCTAACATGGTGCTCAGTCTGTTCATCACGCTCATCACGGACACCTACGACACCATTAAGGTGAGACACGCGAACCCAAACACGACATTCAGTTCAAAACAATTCAGCTTTACAGAAAGTGCATGAGTCCACATTACATGTTACCAGAGGAGAAGTTCACAATTAAAGGTGGAAATCACAATTAAAGAAGGAATACCTAAGATTTTTTCATTAAAATATCCCAAAATCACAAGGCCAGTGTTATATATTTAGTTAAGATGATAACTTACAATATTCCAAATGTTTCAAACAATGTTTAAATCGCAAGAAAATTGAGATTTTAACCGAGGAAACAGGGCGTGTGAGCAGGGTGAGCTGGGAGTCGCCAGTCAATCACGTCATATTGTGCGTTACCTCGGTTTCCGCTCGTACTACGTGTAGTCCTGGATAAATGCGGAAGTTGTAGTTGTGCGTTAGCGTCTATCAAGCAACAAACGTCAGCTTGTTTCACGCATTTGTAATGGAATGGAGCACAATTATTCTTTTCAATTATTCTCGGAATGTGAACTGTTGGCTGTAAAGGGGGTCGCACATCGGACGAGAAGAGCCGCGCCACGTCTAGGACAAAGTCCAGTATTCGCACACCGGACACGCACTTTCTCATCCGTATATGGCCAGCAATATTGTTATGTTTAATGACATGAAAGGAAGATAATGTCTGTTCTATGTTATGATTGTACTGTACAATTAAATACAATCGTTGCTGAGTCTGCAGTCTCAGAGCATCCGTTAACTGAATGAATTGAGAATCTCACCTGAAAAATCTAATAACATCAGCAATTGTCATTCAAGCAGCTGATTTCTGTAAATGAATGCAAAACTAAATGCATATTGCAGCATAGGGCGAAGTCAGGATACATTAGCAACGATTTGACTTCAAACCCTCTCCACCATAGCTTCATCCAGTGACTCGTACAGTAACATCTGTGATAACTAATTTACTTTTAAACCTGACTCTCTTGTGGCTATTTCAGTTTAATGAAAAACAAGCATGTCAATAAACGCAACATTTATAGAGATTCGAACTTTACCTCATCCATGACAACTCATTTTTCGACTTCCCGTCTGACTGATTTATCCACGGTGGCAGTTGAAAACAACAGTTCCCATCATTCTGCGTTCCTCCACGTACGTCATCAAGCAAAGCCGTTGTTGTTGTTTTGAATGTAGCGCCCTCTAGCGGCGTACAATCTTAGGTATTGCAGCTTTAACAAAAAATGTATTAATTTAAACAATGTAATAATTTAATGGAGAAAAAATTAGCTCACTGAAGTAATGCATTCTTCTTTGTTAACACATGATTATGACATTTAGAAAAATGTTGCATTAGTGCGTGTTGATTCAGAGTTTATAGTTTATCAATATATTCTAGTGTAGCCTTAATGATAAAAGAATTAAAGAGTGTAAAGTAAGATAAGTTTACTGACCTGCTGGAACTTGAAGTGATTTTGGATTGATTTGGTTGTGAGTGCAGTGCGCTTGCAGAGACTCTGCCCACTCTCTCCTCTGATTGGCTGTGAGTTTGGATTGATTCAGTTTCGAGTACAGTACAGAGACTCCGCCCACTCTCTCCTCTGATTGGCTGTGAGTTTGGATTGATTCAGTTTCGAGTACAGTACAGAGACTCCGCCCACTCTCTCCTCTGATTGGCTGTGAGTTTGGATTGATTCAGTTTCGAGTACAGTACAGAGACTCTGCCCACTCTCTCCTCTGATTGGCTGTTTGTTTGTTGTTTTTTGCTTTTTTTAATTCGCTGGAATCTTATATCACATCACATGCTTTATGCAAATGAGCTCATTTGTGATTGGCCAACCCTTTTGACGTGAGAACTAAGTTTAAATGCTTTTCTTACTGTACATGTAAGAGTCTAAACTGTATGTCCGACTGATTTAGTGATGTGTGTTTAGCATCAGCGTTTGAACGGAGAGCCCGTGTCAGATCTGCAGGCGTTCATCATGCAGTGTAAAGACCCTCCAGAATCTGGACGCTTCAGTGTGAACGAGAGCAGGTTCCTGACGGGCTGTTGCTCACACAGGTGAACACACACATCGTCCATCCATGTGGGAAAACAGTTTGGAAATGATGATTGACAGTTGTTTGTCATGAATTATTGTATTTGCAAACATTGTTAACCCTCATCCTTCCCTCGCTGAGTCAAAATGACTCGAAGCCCTAAAATTATACTTATGGAGATTTTTTTGTTAGTTTTTTTTATTTACCTTTTTATATGATTATGCACTCACAGGCCACTTTATTAGGTACACCTGTCCAACTGCTCGTTAACACTTAATTTCTAAGCAGCCAATCACATGGCGGCAACTCAGTGCATTTAGGCATGTAGACATGGTCAAGACAATCTCCTGCAGTTCAAACCAAGCATCAGTATGGGGAAGAAAGGTGATTTGAGTGACTTTGAACGTGGCATGATTGTTGGTGCCAGAAGGGCTGGTCTGAGTATTTCAGATACTGCTAATCTACTGGGATTTTCACGCACAACCATCTCTAGGGTTTACAGAGAATGGTCCGAAAAGAAAAAAACATCCAGTGAGCGGCAGTTCTGTGGGCGGAAATGCCTTGTTGATGCCAGAAGTCAGAGGAGAATGGCCAGACTGGTTCGAGCTGATAGAAGGGCAACAGTGACTCAAATAACCACCCGTTACAACCAAGGTGGGCAGAAGAGCATCTCTGAACGCACAGTACGTCGAACTTTGAGGCAGATGGGCTACAGCAGCAGAAGACCACACCGGGTGCCACTCCTTTCAGCTAAGAACAGGAAACTGAGGCTATAATTTGCACAAGCTCATCGAAATTGGACAATAGAAGATTGGAAAAACGTTGCCTGGTCTGATGAGTCTCAGTTTCTGCTGCGACATTCGGATGGTAGGGTCAGAATTTGGCGTCTACAACATGAAAGCATGGATCCATCCTGCCTTGTATCAACGGTTCAGGCTGGTGGTGGTGGTGTCATGGTGTGGGGAATATTTTCTTGGCACTCTTTGGGCCCCTTGGTACCAATTGAGCATCGTTGCAACGCCACAGCCTACCTGAGTATTGTTGCTGACCATGTCCATCCCTTTATGACCACAATGTACCCAACTTCTGATGGCTACTTTCAACAGGATAATGCGCCATGTCATAAAGCTGGAATCATCTCAGACTGGTTTCTTGAACATGACAATGAGTTCGCTGTACTCAAATGGCCTCCACAGTCACCAGATCTCAATCCAATAGAGCATCTTTGGGATGTGGTGGAACGGGAGATCGCATCATGGATGTGCAGCCGACAAATCTGCGGCAACTGTGTGATGCCATCATGTCAATATGGACACAAACTCCCTGAGGAATGCTTCCAGCACCTTGTTGAATCTATGCCACGAAGAATTGAGGCAGTTCTGAAGGCAAAAGGGGGTCCAACCCGTTACTAGCATGGGGTACCTAATAAAGTGGCCGGTGAGTGTAGATTTGATCAATTAATTGGTCATTTAAGCACATTTCTCTCATTCTTTCAACTTAAATTCAAATACCTCACTATTTAATGACCTGCGACGGTAAGGATTTGTTACTTTTTTAATTTCAACCACAAAACTGAATCTTTTGTGTGTATTCGTGGTTCAAGTGCGACAAAATTCCTGGGGTCTGGGACCCTGCTGATCAACACTCAATAAAAAAAAAAAAAATTCAAAAATGATTTCCGGGTCAAAATGACCCGAGGGAAGTTAAAGCTCTTCTGACTGCTGAGGTGTGTGTGTGTTTGACAGTATGAGTTAGTCAAGCTGATATTGGTGTGTTTGTGACGCAGGACGTGCCGCTCTGATGACGACACAGACTGACCGGGACTTCACAGCGATTGTGATGTTTAGACAGAAAAAGGATATATCTGTATTATTAAGTGTATATAAATATATAAAACTTGTTTTTGTTTTGAGCATATTCATGTTTAGTACATTCCAGATCCTCTCCACTTTATGAAAGATTGTAAATTAGTGTAATTATTATTTATTGTGAATATATAGTTCAGTTGCACTGGGGGACATGCTGAGTTTGGGTCAACAGACATTTTTATATTCCTGTAATTCCCATGTTTCGTTGTAACTTTTGTGTTTATAATGAAATGTTTCACCTTTTTATTTTTGAAAGCTTCAGATAAAATAAATATTTTGATACCATGTTTCAGATCCAGTCATGTTTGTGAAATACTTTTGAGAATTGTATTATTAAATATTCTTTTTGACTAACATGAGTGACATCAACAGAGCTTAATATTTATTAGTAGGATTGATATGATGGAACTGATAACCAAAAAAGTCAATATTACTGTAAGGTTGGTTTCACGTATTGAATGTAGGAAGTATATTCAGAGTTTCAAGAAGATCAGAGCAACTCAAATTTCGAACCCGAAAAATGACAGTGGTACCCATGTCGTTTTTTTTGGTGCGAAAAAATAAGTTTCTCGAATCTTCTTGAAACTCTGGATTCTGATTGAGGGCCATGGGACTTAGACCTGAGTGCAAAAATGGAGGCTCTAGTCCCTTCCAGAGCTGAGATATTGAGCATATTTATAATGGCTCAATATCTCAGTATATCATAAATATCTCATAAATATCTCAATATCTCAGCTCTGGAAGGGTCTAGAGCCTCCATTTTTGCACTCAGGTCTAAGTCAATTGACCCTCTATCAGAATCCAGAGTTTCAAGAAGATTGGAGAAACCTATTTTTTCGCACAAAAAAAAACATAAGGGGTACCACTGTCGTTTTTTTTTTTCGGGTCAAAATTTTGATTTTCTTGAAACTCTGGATTCTGATAGAGGGCCATGGGACTTAGATCTGAGTGCAAAAATGGAGGCTCAGACCCTTCCAGAGCTGAGATATTGAGATCTCACGTAGCATTTATGCCATTGTAAATATCTCAATATCTCAGCTCTGTATGCCATTATAAATATCTAAATATCTCAGCTCTGGAAAGGGTCTAGAGCCTCCATTTTTGCACTCAGGTCTAAGTCCCATGGCCCTCTATCAGAATCCAGAGTTTCAAGAAGATTGGAGAAACTTATTTTTTTCGCACAAAAAAAAAAAACATAAGGGGTACCACTGTCGTTTTTTTTTTCCGGGTCAAAATTTTGATTTTCTTGAAACTCTGGATTCCTGATAGAGGGCCATGGGACTTAGATCTGAGTGCAAAAATGGAGGCTCTAGACCTTCCAGAGCTGAGATATTGAGATCTCACGTAGCATTTATGCCATTGTAAATATCTCAATATCTCAGCTCTGTATGCCATTATAAATATCTAAATATCTCAGCTCTGGAAGGGTCTAGAGCCTCCATTTTTGCACTCAGGTCTAAGTCCCATGGCCCTCTATCAGAATCCAGAGTTTCAAGAAGATTGGAGAAACTTATTTTTTCGCACAAAAAAAAACATAAGGGGTACCACTGTCGTTTTTTTTTTTCAGGTCAAAATTTTGATTTTCTTGAAACTCTGGATTCTGATAGAGGGCCATGGGACTTAGATCTGAGTGCAAAAATGGAGGCTCTAGACCCTTCCAGAGCTGAGATATTGAGATCTCACGTAGCATTTATGCCATTGTAAATATCTCAATATCTCAGCTCTGTATGCCATTATAAATATCTAAATATCTCAGCTCTGGAAGGGTCTAGAGCCTCCATTTTTGCACTCAGGTCTAAGTCCCATGGCCCTCTATCAGAATCCAGAGTTTCAAGAAGATTGGAGAAACTTATTATTTCGCACAAAAAAAAAACATAAGGGGTACCACTGTACGTTTTTTTTTTGGGTCAAAATTTTGATTTTCTTGAAACTCTGGATTCTGATAGAGGGCCATGGGACTTAGATCTGAGTGCAAAAATGGAGGCTCAGACCTTCCAGAGCTGAGATATTGAGATCTCACGTAGCATTTATGCCATTGTAAATATCTCAATATCTCAGCTCTGTATGCCATTATAAATATCTCAATATCTCAGCTCTGGAAGGGTCTAGAGCCTCCATTTTTGCACTCAGGTCTAAGTCCATGGCCCTCTATCAGAATCCAGAGTTTCAAGAAGATTGGAGAAACTTATTTTTTCGCACAAAAAAAAAACATAAGGGGTACCACTGTCGTTTTTTTTTTCGGGTCAAAATTTAGATTTTCTTGAAACTCTGGATTCCTATAGAGGGCCATGGGACTTAGATCTGAGTGCAAAAATGGAGGCTCAAGACCTTCCAGAGCTGAGATATTGAGATCTCACGTAGCATTTATGCCATTGTAAATATCTCAATATCTCAGCTCTGTATGCCATTATAAATATCTAAATATCTCAGCTCTGGAAGGGTCTAGAGCCTCCATTTTTGCACTCAGGTCTAAGTCCCATGGCCCTCTATCAGAATCCAGAGTTTCAAGAAGATTGGAGAAACTTATTTTTTGCACACAAAAAAAAAACATAAGGGGTACCACTGTCGTTTTTTTTGGGTCAAAATTTTGATTTTCTTGAAACTCTGGATTCTGATAGAGGGCCATGGGACTTAGATCTGAGTGCAAAAATGGAGGCTCTAATACCTTCCAGAGCTGAGATATTGAGATCTCACGTAGCATTTATGCCATTGTAAATATCTCAATATCTCAGCTCTGTATGCCATTATAAATATCTAAATATCTCAGCTCTGGAAGGGTCTAGAGCCTCCATTTTTGCACTCAGGTCTAAGTCCCATGGCCCTCTATCAGAATCCAGAGTTTCAAGAAGATTGGAGAAACTTATTTTTTCGCACACAAAAAAAAAACATAAGGGGTACCACTGTCGTTTTTTTTTTGGGTCAAAATTTTGATTTTCTTGAAACTCTGGATTCTGATAGAGGGCCATGGGACTTAGATCTGAGTGCAAAAATGGAGGCTCTAGACCTTCCAGAGCTGAGATATTGAGATCTCACGTAGCATTTATGCCATTGTAAATATCTCAATATCTCAGCTCTGTATGCCATTATAAATATCTAAATATCTCAGCTCTGGAAGGGTCTAGAGCCTCCATTTTTGCACTCAGGTCTAAGTCAACTGACCCTCTATCAGAATCCAGAGTTTCAAGAAGATTGGAGAAACGTATTTTTTCGCACAAAAAAAAAACTTAAGGGGTACCACTGTCGTTTTTTTTTCGGGTCAAAATTTTGATTTTCTTGAAACTCTGGATTCTGATAGAGGGCCATGGGACTTAGACCTGAGTGCAAAAATGGAGGCTCTAGACCCTTCCAGAGCTGAGATATTGAGATATTTATAATGGCATACAGAGCTGAGATATTGAGATATTTATAATGGCATAAATGCTACGTGATATCTCAATATCTTAGCTCTGGAAGGGTCTAGAGCCTCCATTTTTGCACTCAGATCTAAGTCCCATGGTCCTCTATCAGAATCCAGAGTTTCAAGAAGATTGGAGAAACTTATTTTTTCGCACAAAAAAAAAACCCATAATGGGTACCACTGTCGTTTTTTTTTCGGGTCAAAATTTTGATTTTCTTGAAACTCTGGATTCTGATAGAGGGCCATGGGACTTAGACCTGAGTGCAAAAATGGAGGCTCAGACCTTCCAGAGCTGAGATATTTAGATATTTATAATGCATACAGAGCTGAGATATTGAGATATCTACAATGGCATAAATGCTACGTGAGATCTCAATACTCAGCTCTGGAAGGGTCTAGAGCCTCCATTTTTGCACTCAGGTCTGAGTCCCATGGCCCTCTATCAGAATCCAGAGTTTCAAGAGAAATCAAAATTTTGACCCTAAAAAAAAACGACAGTGGTACCCCTTATGTTTTTTTTTTTTGGGTCAAATAAGTTTCTCAATCTTCTTGAAACTCTGGATTCTGATAGAGGGCCATGGGACTTAGATCTGAGTGCAAAAATGGAGGCTCTACACCCTTCAGAGCTGAGATATTGAGATCTCACTTAGCATTTATGCCATTGTAAATATCTCAATATCTCAGCTCTGTATGCCATTATAAATATCTAAATATCTCAGCTCTGGAAGGGTCTAGAGCCTCCATTTTTGCACTCAGATCTAAGTCCCATGGCCCTCTATCAGAATCCAGAGTTTCAAGAAAATCAAAATTTTGACCTGAAAAAAAAAACGATCAGTGGTACCCCTTATGTTTTTTTTTTTATGCGAATCAATAAGTTTCTCCAATCTTCTTGAAACTCTGGATTCCTATAGAGGGCCATGGGACTTAGACCTGAGTGCAAAATGGAGGCTCTAGACGCTTCCAGAGCTGAGATATTGAGATCTCACGTAGCATTTATGCCATTGTAAATATCTCAATATCTCAGCTCTGTATGCCATTATAAATATCTAAATATCTCAGCTCTGGAAGGGTCTAGAGCCTCCATTTTTGCACTCAGGTCTAAGTCCCATGGCCCTCTATCAGAATCCAGAGTTTCAAGAAGATTGGAGAAACTTATTTTTTCGCACAAAAAAAACATAAGGGGTACCACTGTCGTTTTTTTTTTTGGGTCAAAATTTAGATTTTCTTGAAACTCTGGATTCTGATAGAGGGCCATGGGACTTAGATCTGAGTGCAAAAATGGAGGCTCTAGACCCTTCCAGAGCTGAGATATTGAGATCTCACATAGCATTTATGCCATTGTAAATATCTCAATATCTCAGCTCTGTATGCCATTATAAATATCTAAATATCTCAGCTCTGGAAGGGTCTAGAGCCTCCATTTTTGCACTCAGGTCTAAGTCCCATGGCCCTCTATCAGAATCCAGAGTTTCAAGAAAATCAAAATTTTTCGACCCTAAAAAAAAAACGACAGTGGTACCCCTTATGTTTTTTTTGTGCGAAAAATAAGTTTCTCCAATCTTCTTGAAACTCTGGATTCTGATAGAGGGCCATGGGACTTAGACCTGAGTGCAAAATTGAGGCTCTAGACCCTTCCAGAGCTGAGATATTGAGATATTTATAATGGCATACAGAGCTGAGAAATTGAGATATTTACAATGGCATAAATGCTACCTGAGATCTCAATATCTCAGCTCTGGAAGGGTCTAGAGCCTCCATTTTTGCACTCAGATCTAAGTCCCATGGCCCTCTATCAGAATCCAGAGTTTCAAGAAAATCAAAATTTTGACCCGAAAAAAAAACGACAGTGGTACCCCTTATGTTTTTTTTTTGTGCGAAAAAATAAGTTTCTCCAATCTTCTTGAAACTCTGGATTCTGATAGAGGGCCATGGGACTTAGACCTGAGTGCAAAAATGGAGGCTCTAGACCCTTCCAGAGCTGAGATATTTAGATATTTATAATGGCATACAGAGCTGAGATATTGAGATATTTACAATGGCATAAATGCTACGTGAGATTCTCAATATCTCAGCTCTGGAAAGGGTCTAGAGCCTCCATTTTTGCACTCTAGATCTAAGTCCCATGGCCCTCTATCAGAATCCAGAGTTTCAAGAAAATCTAAATTTTGACCCGAAAAAAAACGACAGTGGTACCCCTTATGTTTTTTTTTTGGTGCGAAAAAATAAGTTTCTCCAATCTTCTTGAAACTCTGGATTCTGATAGAGGGCCATGGGACTTAGACCTGAGTGCAAAAATGGAGGCTCTAGACCCTTCCAGAGCTGAGATATTTAGATATTTATAATGGCATACAGAGCTGAGATATTGAGATATTTACAATGGCATAAATGCTACGTGAGATCTCAATATCTCAGCTCTGGAAGGGTCTAGAGCCTCCATTTTTGCACTCAGATCTAAGTCCCATGGCCCTCTATCAGAATCCAGAGTTTCAAGAAAATCAAAATTTTGACCCGAAAAAAAAACGACAGTGGTACCCCTTATGTTTTTTTGTTTTTTTGTTGGTGCAAAAAAAAATAAGTTTCTCCAATCTTCTTGAAACTCTGGATTCTGCATAGAGGGCCATGGGACTTAGACCTGAGTGCAAAAATGGAGGCTCTAGACCCTTCCAGAGCTGAGATATTTGAGATCTCACGTAGCATTTATGCCATTGTAAATATCTCAATATCTCAGCTCTGTATGCCATTATAAATATCTCAATATCTCAGCTCTGGAAGGGTCTAGAGCCTCCATTTTTGCACTCAGATCTAAGTCCCATGGCCCTCTATTCAGAATCCAGAGTTTCAAGAAAATCAAAATTCTGACCCGAAAAAAAACGTAAGGGGTACCACTGTCGTTTTTTTTTTTCGGGTCAAAATTTTGATTTTCTTGAAACTCTGGATTCTGATAGAGGGCCATGGGACTTAGATCTGAGTGCAAAAATGGAGGCTCTATACCTTCCAGAGCTGAGATATTGAGATATTTATAATGCATACAGAGCTGAGATATTGAGATATTTACAATGGCATAAATGCTATCGTGAAATCTCAATATCTCAGCTCTGGGAAGGGTCTAGAGCCTCCATTTTTGCACTCAGATCTAAAAAAAAACAAAAAACGTAAGGGGTACCACTGTCGTTTTTTTTTCGGGTCAAAATTTTGATTTTCTTGAAACTCTGGATTCTGATAGAGGGCCATGGGACTAAGATCTGAGTGCAAAAATGGAGGCTCTAGACCCTTCCAGAGCTGAGATATTTAGATATTTATAATGCATACAGAGCTGAGATATTGAGATATTTACAATGGCATAAATGCTACGTGAGATCTCAATATCTCAGCTCTGGAAGGGTCTAGAGCCTCCATTTTTGCACTCAGATCTAAGTCCCATGGCCCTCTATCAGAATCCAGAGTTTCAAGAAAATCAAAATTTTGACCCGAAAAAAAACGACAGTGGTACCCCTTACGTTTTTTTTTCGGGTCAAAATTTTGATTTTCTTGAAACTCTGGATTCTGATAGAGGGCCATGTGACTAGATCTGAGTGCAAAAATGGAGGCTCTAGACCCTTCCAGAGCTGAGATATTGAGATTTCACGTAGCATTTATGCCATTGTAAATATCTCAATATCTCAGCTCTGTATGCCATTATAAATATCTAAATATCTCAGCTCTGGAAGGGTCTAGAGCCTCCATTTTTGCACTCAGATCTAAGTCCCATGGCCCTCTATCAGAATCCAGAGTTTCAAGAAAATCAAAATTTTGACCCGAAAAAAAAACGTAAGGGGTACCACTGTCGTTTTTTTTTCGGGTCAAAATTTTGATTTTCTTGAAACTCTGGATTCTGATAGAGGGCCATGGGACTTAGATCTGAGTGCAAAAATGGAGGCTCTAGACCTTCCAGAGCTGAGATATTGAGATTTCACGTAGCATTTATGCCATTGTAAATATCTCAATATCTCAGCTCTGTATGCCATTATAAATATCTAAATATCTCAGCTCTGGAAGGGTCTAGAGCCTCCATTTTTGCACTCAGATCTAAGTCCCATGGCCCTCTATCAGAATCCAGAGTTTCAAGAAAATCAAAATTCTGACCCAGAAAAAAAAACGTAAGGGGTACCACTGTACGTTTTTTTTTGGGTCAAAATTTTGATTTTCTTGAAACTCTGGATTCTGATAGAGGGCCATGGGACTTAGATCTGAGTGCAAAAATGGAGGCTCTAGACCCTTCCAGAGCTGAGATATTTAGATATTTATAATGGCATACAGAGCTGAGATATTGAGATATTTACAATGGCATAAATGCTACGTGAAATCTCAATATCTCAGCTCTGGAAGGGTCTAGAGCCTCCATTTTTGCACTCAGATCTAAGTCACATGGCCCTCTATCAGAATCCAGAGTTTCAAGAAAATCAAAATTTTGACCCGAAAAAAAAAACGACAGTGGTACCCCTTACGTTTTTTTTTCGGGTCAAAATTTTGATTTTCTTGAAACTCTGGATTCTGATAGAGGGCCATGTGACTTAGATCTGAGTGCAAAAATGGAGGCTCTACACCTTCAGAGCTGAGATATTGAGATTTCACGTAGCATTTATGCCATTGTAAATATCTCAATATCTCAGCTCTGTATGCCATTATAAATATCTAAATATCTCAGCTCTTGGAAGGGTCTAGAGCCTCCATTTTTGCACTCAGATCTAAGTCCCATGGCCCTCTATCAGAATCCAGAGTTTCAAGAAAATCAAAATTTCTGACCCGAAAAAAAAATCGAAGGGGTACCACTGTCGTTTTTTTTTCGGGTCAAAATTTTGATTTTCTTGAAACTCTGGATTCTGATAGAGGGCCATGGGACTTAGATCTGAGTGCAAAAATGGAGGCTCTAGACCCTTCCAGAGCTGAGATATTTAGATATTTATAATGGCATAGAGCTGAGATATTGAGATATTTACAATGGCATAAATGCTACGTGAGATCTCAATATCTCAGCTCTGGAAGGGTCTAGAGCCTCCATTTTTGCACTCAGATCTAAGTCACATGGCCCTCTATCAGAATCCAGAGTTTCAAGAAAATCAAACTTCTGACCCGAAAAAAAAACGACAGTGGTACCCCTTACGTTTTTTTTTCGGGTCAAAATTTTGATTTTCTTGAAACTCTGGATTCTGATAGAGGGCCATGTGACTTATATCTGAGTGCAAAAATGGAGGCCTCAGACCTTCCAGAGCTGAGATATTGAGATTTCACGTAGCATTTATGCCATTGTAAATATCTCAATATCTCAGCTCTGTATGCCATTATAAATATCTAAATATCTCAGCTCTGGAAGGGTCTAGAGCCTCCATTTTTGCACTCAGATCTAAGTCCCATGGCCCTCTATCAGAATCCAGAGTTTCAAGAAAATCAAAATTTTGACCCGAAAAAAAAACAAGTGGTACCACTGTCGTTTTTTTTCTGGGTCAAAATTTTGATTTTCTTGAAACTCTGGATTCTGATAGAGGGCCATGGGACTTAGATCTGAGTGCAAAAATGGAGGCTCTAGACCTTCCAGAGCTGAGATATTGAGATTTCACGTAGCATTTATGCCATTGTAAATATCTCAATATCTCAGCTCTGTATGCCATTATAAATATCTAAATATCTCAGCTCTGGAAGGGTCTAGAGCCTCCATTTTTGCACTCAGATCTAAGTCCATGGCCCTCTATCATAATCCAGAAGTTTCAAGAAAATCAAAATTTTGATCTCTAGAAAAAAACGTACAGTGGTACCCCTGTACGTTTTTTTTTCGGGGTCAAAATTTTGATTTTCTTGAAACTCTGGATTCTGATAGAGGGCCATGGGACTTAGATCTGAGTGCAAAAATGGAGGCTCTAGACCCTTCCAGAGCTGAGATATTTAGATATTTATAATGGCATACAGAGCTGAGATATTGAGATATTTACAATGGCATAAATGCTACGTGAGATCTCAATATCTCAGCTCTGGAAGGGTCTAGAGCCTCCATTTTTGCACTCAGATCTAAGTCCCATGGCCCTCTATCAGAATCCAGAGTTTCAAGAAAATCAAAATTCTGACCTCGAAAAAAAACGACAGTGGTACCCCTTACGTTTTTTTTTTCGGGTCAAAATTTTGATTTTCTTGAAACTCTGGATTCTGATAGAGGGCCATGTGACTTAGATCTGAGTGCAAAAATGGAGGCTCTAGACACCTTCCAGAGCTGAGATATTGAGATTTCACGTAGCATTTATGCCATTGTAAATATCTCAATATCTCAGCTCTGTATGCCATTACAAATACTCAAATATCTCAGCTCTGGAAGGGTCTAGAGCCTCCATTTTTGCACTCAGATCTAAGTCCCATGGCCTCTATCAGAATCCAGAGTTTCAAGAAAATCAAAATTTCGACCCGAAAAAAACGACAGTGGTACCCCTTACGTTTTTTTTTTTCGGGTCAAAATTTTGATTTTCTTGAAACTCTGGATTCTGATAGAGGGCCATGTGACTAGATCTGAGTGCAAAAATGGAGGCTCTAGACCCTTCCAGAGCTGAGATATTGAGATTTCACGTAGCATTTATGCCATTGTAAATATCTCAATATCTCAGCTCTGTATGCCATTATAAATATCTAAATATCTCAGCTCTGGAAGGGTCTAGAGCCTCCATTTTTGCACTCAGATCTAAGTCCCATGGCCCTCTATCAGAATCCAGAGTTTCAAGAAAATCAAAATTTCTGACCTCGAAAAAAAACGTAAGGGGTACCACTGTCGTTTTTTTTTCGGGTCAAAATTTTGATTTTCTTGAAACTCTGGATTCTGATAGAGGGCCATGTGACTTAGATCTGAGTGCAAAAATGGAGGCTCTAGACCCTTCCAGAGCTGAGATATTGAGATTTCACGTAGCATTTATGCCATTGTAAATATCTCAATATCTCAGCTTTGTATGCCATTATAAATATCTAAATATCTCAGCTCTGGAAGGATCTAGAGCCTCCATTTTTGCACTCAGATCTAAGTCCCATGGCCCTCTATCAGAATCCAGAGTTTCAAGAAATCAAATTCCACCGATCCAAAAACGTAAGGGGTACCACTGTCGTTTTTTTCGGGTCAAAATTTTGATTTTCTTGAAACTCTGGATTCTGTTAGAGGGCCATGGGACTTAGATCTGAGTGCAAAAATGGAGGCTCAGTACCTTCTAGAGCTGAGATATTGAGATTTCACGTAGCATTTATGCCATTGTAAATATCTCAATACTCAGCTCTGTATGCCATTATAAATATCTAAATATCTCAGCTCTGGAAGGGTCTAGAGCCTTCATTTTTGAACTCAGATCTAAGTCCATGGCCCTCTATCAGAATCCAGAGTTTCAAGAAAATCAAAATTTTGACCCGAAAAAAAATCGAAGGGGTACCACTGTCGTTTTTTTTTTTCGGGTCAAAATTTTGATTTTCTTGAAACTCTGGATTCTGATAGAGGGCCATGGGACTAAGATCTGAGTGCAAAATGGAGGCTCTAACACCTTCAGAGCTTAGATATTTAGATATTTATAATGGCATACAGAGCTAGATATTGAGATATTTACAATGGCATAAAATGATGCGTGAGAATTCAGATTAGCTCTGGAAGGGTTAAGCCACTTTGCATTCAGATCTAGAGTCAGGTTCATGAATCCGAGTCAGAATCAAAGTTTTGACCCGAAAAAAAAACGACAGTGGTACCCCTTACGTTTTTTTTTGGGTCAAAATTTTGATTTTCTTGAAACTCTGGATTCTGATAGAGGGCCATGGGACTTAGATCTGAGTGCAAAAATGGAGGCTCTACACCTTCAGAGCTGAGATATTGAGATTTCACGTAGCATTTATGCCATTGTAAATATCTCAATATCTCAGCTCTGTATGCCATTATAAATATCTAAATATCTCAGCTCTGGAAGGGTCTAGAGCCTCCATTTTTGCACTCAGATCTAAGTCCCATGGCCCTCTATCAGAATCCAGAGTTTCAAGAAAATCAAAATTTTGACCCGAAAAAAACGCAAGGGGTACCACTGTCGTTTTTTTTTCGGGTCAAAATTTTGATTTTCTTGAAACTCTGGATTCTGATAGAGGGCCATGTGACTTAGATCTGAGTGCAAAAATGGAGGCTCTAGACCCTTCCAGAGCTGAGATATTGAGATTTCACGTAGCATTTATGCCATTGTAAATATCTCAATATCTCAGCTCTGTATGCCATTATAAATATCTAAATATCTCAGCTCTGGAAGGGTCTAGAGCCTCCATTTTTGCACTCAGATCTAAGTCCCATGGCCCTCTATCAGAATCCAGAGTTTCAAGAAAATCAAAATTTTGACCCGAAAAAAAAACGTAAGGGGTACCACTGTCGTTTTTTTTTCGGGTCAAAATTTTGATTTTCTTGAAACTCTGGATTCTGATAGAAGGCCATGTGACTTAGATCTGAGTGCAAAAATGGAGGCTCTTAGACCTTCCAGAGCTGAGATATTGAGATTTTACGTAGCATTTATGCCATTGTAAATATCTCAATATCTCAGCTCTGTATGCCATTATAAATATCTAAATATCTCAGCTCTGGAAGGGTCTAGAGCCTCCATTTTTGCACTCAGATTTAAGTCCCATGGCCCTCTATCAGAATCCAGAGTTTCAAGAAAATCAAAATTTTGACCCGAAAAAAAAAACGACAGTGGTACCCCTTACGTTTTTTTTTCGGGTCAAAATTTTGATTTTCTTGAAACTCTGGATTCTGATAGAGGGCCATGTGACTTAGATCTGAGTGCAAAAATGGAGGCTCTCAACACCTTCCAGAGCTGAGATATTGAGATTTCACGTAGCATTTATGCCATTGTAAATATCTCAATATCTCAGCTCTGTATGCCATTATAAATATCTAAATATCTCAGCTCTGGAAGGGTCTAGAGCCTCCATTTTTGCACTCAGATCTAAGTCCCATGGCCCTCTATCAGAATCCAGAGTTTCAAGAAAATCAAAATTTCTGACCTCGAAAAAAAAAACGTAAGGGGTACCACTGTCGTTTTTTTTTTCGGGTCAAAATTTTGATTTTCTTGAAACTCTGGATTCTGATAGAGGGCCATGTGACTTAGATCTGAGTGCAAAAATGGAGGCTCTACACCCTTCCAGAGCTGAGATATTGAGATTTCACGTAGCATTTATGCCATTGTAAATATCTCAATATCTCAGCTCTGTATGCCATTATAAATATCTAAATATCTCAGCTCTGGAAGGGTCTAGAGCCTCCATTTTTGCACTCAGATTAAGTCCCATGGCCCTCTATCAGAATCCAGAGTTTCAAGAAAATCAAAATTTTGACCCGAAAAAAAAAACGAAGTGGTACCCCTTACGTTTTTTTTTTCGGGTCAAAATTTTGATTTTCTTGAAACTCTGGATTCTGATAGAGGGCCATGTGACTTAGATCTGAGTGCAAAAATGGAGGCTCTAGACCCTTCCAGAGCTGAGATATTGAGATTTCACGTAGCATTTATGCCATTGTAAATATCTCAATATCTCAGCTCTGTATGCCATTATAAATATCTAAAATATCTCAGCTCTGGCAAGGGTCTAGAGCCTCCATTTTTGCACTTAGATCTAAGTCCCATGGCCTCTCTATCAGAATCCAGAGTTTCATAAATCAAAAATTTTGACCCGAAAAAAAATCGAAGTGGTACCCCTTGCCGTTTTTTTTTGGGTCAAAAATTTTGATTTTCTTGAAACTCTGGATTCTGATAGAGGGCCATGTGACTTAGATCTGAGTGCAAAAATGGAGGCTCTAGACCTTCCAGAGCTGAGATATTGAGATTTCACGTAGCATTTATGCCATTGTAGATATCTCAATATCTCAGCTCTGTATGCCATTATAAATATCTGAAATATCTCAGCTCTGGAAGGGTCTAGAGCCTCCATTTTGCACTCAGATCTAAGTCCCATGGCCCTCTATCAGAATCCAGAGTTTCAAGAAAATCAAAATTTTGACCCTAAAATAAAAACTCAAGGGGACCACTGTCGTTTTTTTTTTTCGGGTTAAAATTTCGATTTTCTTGAAACTCTGGATTCTGAATAGAGGGCCATGTGACTTAGATCTGAGTGCAAAAATGGAGGCTCATATACCTTCCAGAGCTGAGATATTGAGATTTCACGTAGCATTTATGCCATTGTAAATATCTCAATATCTCAGCTCTGTATGCCATTATAAATATCTAAATATCTCAGCTCTGGGAAGGGTCTAGAGCCTCCATTTTTGCACTCAGATCTAAGTCCCATGGCCCTCTATCAGAATCCAGAGTTTCAAGAAAATCAAAATTCTGACCCGAAAAAACGTAAGGGGTACCACTGTCGTTTTTTTTTCGGGTCAAAATTTTGATTTCTTGAAACTCTGGATTCTGATAGAGGGCCATGTGACTTAGATCTGAGTGCAAAAATGGAGGCTCTAGACCCTTCCAGAGCTGAGATATTGAGATTTCACGTAGCATTTATGCCATTGTAAATATCTCAATACTCAGCTCTGTATGCCATTATAAATATCTAAATATCTCAGCTCTGGAAGGGTCTAGAGCCTCCATTTTTGCACTCAGATCTAAGTCCCATGGCCCTCTATCAGAATCCAGAGTTTCAGAAAATCAAAATTTTGACCCGAAAAACGTAAGGGGGTACCACTGTCGTTTTTTTTTTCGGGTCAAAATTTTGATTTTCTTGTAAACTCTGGATTCTGATAGAGGGCCATGTGACTTAGATCTGAGTGCAAAAATGGAGGCTCTACAACCTTCAGAGCTGAGATATTGAGATTTCACGTAGCATCTATGCCATTGTAAATATCTCAATATCTCAGCTCTGTATGCCATTATAAATATCTAAATACTCTCAGCTCTGGAATGGGTGTAGAGCCTCTCATTTTTGCACTCAGAGATCTAGTTCCACATGGCCTCTCATTCAGAATCGAGAGTTTCAAGAAGCAAACTTCTGACCCAAAAAAATGCACAGTGGAACCCTCAGACGTTTCTTTTTTTTCGGGTCAAAATTCCGATTTTTCGCCAAACTCTGGACTCCCACAGAGGGGCATGTGACTTAGATCCTGAGTGCAAAATGGAGGCTCAGACCCTTCACAGTTAGCTGATTGAGCATCACTTCACGGAGCATTTATGCCATTGTAAATATCTCAATATTCTCAGCTCTGTATGCCATTATAAATATCTAAATATCTCAGCTCTGGAAAGGGTCTAGAGCCTCCATTTTTGCACTCAGATCAAGTCCCATGGCCCTCTATCAGAATCCAGAGTTTCAAGAAAATCAAAATTTTGACTCCGAAAAAAAACGAAGGGGTACCACTGTACGTTTTTTTTTCGGGTCAAAATTTTGATTTTCTTGAAACTCTGGATTCTGATAGAGGGCCATGGGACTTAGATCTGAGTGCAAAAATGGAGGCTCTAGACCCTTCCAGAGCTGAGATATTTAGATATTTATAATGCATACAGAGCTGAGATATTGAGATATTTACAATGGCATAAATGCTACGTGAAATCTCAATATCTCAGCTCTGGAAGGGTCTAGAGCCTCCATTTTTGCACTCAGATCTAAGTCCCATGGCCCTCTATCAGAATCCAGAGTTTCAAGAAAATCAAAATTTTGACCCGAAAAAAATAACACAGTGGTACCCCTTACGTTTTTTTTTTCGGGTCAAAATTTTGATTTTCTTGAAACTCTGGATTCTGATAGAGGGCCATGGGACTTAGATCTGAGTGCAAAAATGGAGGCTCTAGACCTTCCAGAGCTGAGATATTGAGATTTCACGTAGCATTTATGCCATTGTAAATATCTCAATATCTCAGCTCTGTATGCCATTATAAATATCTAAATATCTCAGCTCTGGAAGGGTCTAGAGCCTCCATTTTTGCACTCAGATCTAAGTCCCATGGCCCTCTATCAGAATCCAGAGTTTCAAGAAAATCAAAATTTTGACCCGAAAAAAAACGTACAGGGGTACCACTGTCGTTTTTTTTTTCGGGTCAAAATTTTGATTTTCTTGAAACTCTGGATTCTGATAGAGGGCCATGTGACTTAGATCTGAGTGCAAAAATGGAGGCTCAATACCTTCCAGAGCTGAGATATTGAGATTTCACGTAGCATTTATGCCATTGTAAATATCTCAATATCTCAGCTCTGTATGCCATTATAAATATCTAAATATCTCAGCTCTGGAAGGGTCTAGAGCCTCCATTTTTGCACTTAGATTAAGTCCCATGGCCCTCTATCAGAATCCAGAGTTTCAAGAAAATCAAAATTTTGACCCGAAAAAAAACAATCAAGGGGTACCACTGTCGTTTTTTTTTCGGGTCAAAATTTTGATTTTCTTGAAACTCTGGATTCTGATAGAGGGCCATGGGACTTAGATCTGAGTGCAAAAATGGAGGCTCAATACCTTCCAGAGCTGAGATATTGAGATTTCACGTAGCATTTATGCCATTGTAAATATCTCAATATCTCAGCTCTGTATGCCATTATAAATATCTAAATATCTCAGCTCTGGAAGGGTCTAGAGCCTCCATTTTTGCACTCAGATCTAAGTCCCATGGCCCTCTATCAGAATTCAGAGTTTCAAGAAATCAAAATTTCTGACCCGAAAAAAACGTAAGGGGTACCACTGTCGTTTTTTTTTTTCGGGTCAAAATTTTGATTTTCTTGAAACTCTGGATTCTGATAGAGGGCCATGGGACTTAGATCTGAGTGCAAAAATGGAGGCTCTAGACCCTTCCAGAGCTGAGATATTGAGATTTCACGTAGCATTTATGCCATTGTAAATATCTCAATATCTCAGCTCTGTATGCCATTATAAATATCTCAATATCTCAGCTCTGGAAGGGTCTAGAGCCTCCATTTTTGCACTCAGATCTAAGTCCCATGGCCCTCTATCAGAATCCAGAGTTTCAAGAAAATCAAAATTTTAACCCGAAAAAAACGTAAGGGGTACCACTGTCGTTTTTTTTCGGGTCAAAATTTTGATTTTCTTGAAACTCTGGATTCTGATAGAGGGCCATGGGACTTAGATCTGAGTGCAAAAATGGAGGCTCTAGACCTTCCAGAGCTGAGATATTGAGATTTCATGTAGCATTTATGCCATCTAAAATATCTCAATATCTCAGCTCTGTATGCCATTATAAATATCTAAATATCTCAGCTCTGGAAGGGTCTAGAGCCTCCATTTTTGCACTCAGATCTAAGTCCCATGGCCCTCTATCAGAATCCAGAGTTTCAAGAAATCAAAATTTTGATCCGAAAAAAAACCGGAAGGGTACCACTGTCGTTTTTTTTTGGGTCAAAATTTTGATTTTCTTGAAACTCTGGATTCTGATAGAGGGCCATGGGACTTAGATCTGAGTGCAAAAATGGAGGCTCTAGACCCTTCCAGAGCTGAGATATTGAGATCTCACGTAGCATTTATGCCATTGTAAATATCTCAATATTCTCAGCTCTGGATGCCATTATAAATATCTAAATATCTCAGCTCTGGAAGGGTGTAGAGCCTCCATTTGCACTCAGATCTAAGTCCCATGGCCCTCTATCAGAATCCAGAGTTTCAAGAAAATCAAAATTCCAACCGAAAAAAAAACGCACAGTGGTACCCCTTACGTTTTTTTTCGGGTCCAAAATTTTGATTTTCCTGAAACTCTGGATTCTGATAGAGGGCCCATGGGACTTGCATCTGAGTGCAAAAATGGAGGCTCTAGACCCTTCCAGAGCTGAGACATTCGAGATATTTCTCACGTAGCATTTATGCTCATTGTAAATATCTCAATATCTCAGCTCTTGGTAGGCCATCAATAGAATATCTAAATACAATATCTTAGCTCTGGAAGGGTCGATAGAGCTCTCCATTTTTGCACTCAGATCTAAGTCCTCATGGTCCCTCCATCGAATTCAGAGCTTCAAGAAGGTCAAAACTCTGACCCGAGAAACGACAGTGAGTCCCTTACGTTTCTTTTTCGGGTCAAAATTTTGCATTTCTCTTGCAGCTCTTGGATTCTGACAGAGGGCCATGTGACTCTAGATCTGAGTGCAAAAATGAGAGGCTCTAATAGACCTTCAGAGTGCAGAGACATGTAGTATTTTCATCGCAGCATTTATGGTCATCATTGGTACGTACACTCGATAATCTCTAGCTCTGTATTGCCATTACAATACATCTAATGCATCTCAGTCTCGGGCAAGGGTCTAGAGCCTCCGTTTTTGACTTGATCATCAGTCCCATGGCTCCATCTATCAGAATCCAGAATGTTCAAGAAAGTCATAACTTCGAATGAAAGACGGCAGTGCCCCTTACCGCTTCTGGTTCCGGGCTCAATATTTTGATTTTCTCGAAACTCTGGTAATTTCTGACAGAGGGCGATGCGCTTATACTTATGTCTCTTTCTTTGAGTGCAAATAATGGAGGCTCTACACCTTCCAGAGCTGAGACAGCATTGCGTAGATACCTTCTACGTAGCATTTACGCGTGTGCCATTGGGTTAGGTAATTTGAGATCTCATCAGCTCTGTGATGCCATCATAAATATCTAAATATCTCTGACTCTGGAAGGGTCTAAAGCAGCCTCCATTTTTGCACTCGATACTCAAGTCCGATGTGCCTTCTATCAGCAATTCATAGTTTCATAGCAAAATCAACTTTTACTGAACCACACCAACAGCGAGTACACTGGCAACCTTCTTTCTGGTTAAAATTCGATTTTCTCGAAACTTGCAATCTGATAGAGTAGGCCATGTGACTTAGATCTGGAGTGCAAACTGAGGCTCATACCTTCCAGCTGAGATATTGAGATTTCACGTAGCATTTATGCCATTGTAAATATCTCAATATCTCAGCTCTGTATGCCATTATAAATATCTAAATATCTCAGCTCTGGAAGGGTCTAGAGCCTCCATTTTTGCACTCAGATCTAAGTCCCATGGCCCTCTATCAGAATCCAGAGTTTCAAGAAAATCAAAATTTTGATCCCGAAAAAAAACGATAAGTGACTCACTGTACGTTTTTTTTTTTCGGGTCAAAATTTTGATTTCTTGAAACTCTGGATTCTGACAGAGGGCCATGGGACTTAGATCTGAGTGCAAAAATGGAGGCTCTAGACACCTTTCAGAGCTGAGATATTGAGATTTCACGTAGCATTTATGCCATTGTAAATATCTCAATATCTCAGCTCTGTATGCCATTATAAATATCTAAATATCTCAGCTCTGGAAGGGTCTAGAGCCTCCATTTTTGCACTCAGATCTAAGTCCCATGGCCCTCTATCAGAATCCAGAGTTTCAAGAAAATCAAAATTTTGACCCGCAAAAAAAACGTAAGGGGTACCACTGTCGTTTTTTTTTTCGGGTCAAAATTTTGATTTTCTTGAAACTCTGGATTCTGATAGAGGGCCATGTGACTTAGATCTGAGTGCAAAAATGGAGGCTCTCAGACCTTTCAGAGCTGAGATATTGAGATTTCACGTAGCATTTATGCCATTGTAAATATCTCAATATCTCAGCTCTGTATGCCATTATAAATATCTAAATATCTCAGCTCTGGAAGGGTCTAGAGCCTCCATTTTTGCACTCAGATTAAGTCCCATGGCCCTCTATCAGAATCCAGAGTTTCAAGAAAATCAAAATTTTGATCCCGAAAAAAAAACGTACAGTGGTACCACTGTACGTTTTTTTTTCGGGTCAAAATTTTGATTTTCTTGAAACTCTGGATTCTGATAGAGGGCCATGGGACTTAGATCTGAGTGCAAAAATGGAGGCTCACACCTTCAGAGCTGAGATATTGAGATTTCACGTAGCATTTATGCCATTGTAAATATCTCAATATCTCAGCTCTGTATGCCATTATAAATATCTAAATATCTCAGCTCTGGAAGGGTCTAGAGCCTCCATTTTTGCACTCAGATCTAAGTCCCATGGCCCTCTATCAGAATCCAGAGTTTCAAGAAAATCAAAATTTTGACCCGAAAAAAAATCGTAAGGGGTACCACTGTCGTTTTTTTTTTCGGGTCAAAATTTTGATTTTCTTGAAACTCTGGATTCTGATAGAGGGCCATGTGACTTAGATCTGAGTGCAAAAATGGAGGCTCTAGACCCTTCCAGAGCTGAGATATTGAGATTTCATAATGGCATACAGAGCTGAGATATCTGAGATATTTACAACTGGCATAAATGCTACGTGAAATCTCAATATCTCAGCTCTGGAAGGGTCTAGAGCCTCCATTTTTGCACTCAGATCTAAGTCCCATGGCCCTCTATCAGAATCCAGAGTTTCAAGAAAATCAAAATTTTGACCCGAAAAAAAACGTAAGGGGTACCCCTGTACGTTTTTTTTTTCGGGTCAAAATTTTGATTTTCTTGAAACTCTGGATTCTGATAGAGGGCCATGTGACTTAGATCTGAGTGCAAAAATGGAGGCTCAGACCTTCCAGAGCTGAGATATTGAGATTTCACGTAGCATTTATGCCATTGTAAATATCTCAATATCTCAGCTCTGTATGCCATTATAAATATCTAAATATCTCAGCTCTGGAAGGGTCTAGAGCCTCCATTTTTGCACTCAGATCTAAGTCCCATGGCCCTCTATCAGAATCCAGAGTTTCAAGAAAATCAAAATTTTGACCCGAAAAAAAACGTCAGGGTACCACTGTCGTTTTTTTTTTTCGGGTCAAAATTTTGATTTTCTTGAAACTCTGGATTCTGATAGAGGGCCATGTGACTTAGATCTGAGTGCAAAAATGGAGGCTCTAGACCTTCAGAGCTGAGATATTGAGATTTCACGTAGCATTTATGCCATTGTAAATATCTCAATATCTCAGCTCTGTATGCCATTATAAATATCTAAATATCTCAGCTCTGGAAGGGTCTAGAGCCTCCATTTTTGCACTCAGATCTAAGTCCCATGGCCCTCTATCAGAATCCAGAGTTTCAAGAAAATCAAAATTTTGACCCGAAAAAAAAACGTAAGGGGTACCACTGTCGTTTTTTTTTCGGGTCAAAATTTTGATTTTCTTGAAACTCTGGATTCTGATAGAGGGCCATGTGACTTAGATCTGAGTGCAAAAATGGAGGCTCTACACCTTCAGAGCTGAGATATTGAGATTTCACGTAGCATTTATGCCATTGTAAATATCTCAATATCTCAGCTCTGTATGCCATTATAAATATCTAATATCTCAGCTCTGGAAGGGTCTAGAGCCTCCATTTTTGCACTCAGATCTAAGTCCCATGGCCCTCTATCAGAATCCAGAGTTTCAAGAAAATCAAAATTTCTAATCCCGAAAAAAAACGACAGTGGTACCCCTTACGTTTTTTTTTCGGGTCAAAATTTTGATTTTCTTGAAACTCTGGATTCCTGATAGAGGGCCATGTGACTTAGATCTGAGTGCAAAAATGGAGGCTCTACACCTTCCAGAGCTGAGATATTGAGATTTCACGTAGCATTTATGCCATTGTAAATATCTCAATATCTCAGCTCTGTATGCCATTATAAATATCTAAATATCTCAGCTCTGGAAGGGTCTAGAGCCTCCATTTTTGCACTCAGATCTAAGTCCCATGGCCCTCTATCAGAATCCAGAGTTTCAAGAAAATCAAAACTCTCGACCTCGAAAAAAAACGACAGTGTACCCCTTACGTTTTTTTTTCGGGTCAAAATTTTGATTTTCTTGAAACTCTGGATTCTGATAGAGGGCCATGTGACTTAGATCTGAGTGCAAAAATGGAGGCTCTATACCTTCCAGAGCTGAGATATTGAGATTTCACGTAGCATTTATGCCATTGTAAATATTCTCAATATCTCAGCTCTGTATGCCATTATAAATATCTAAATATCTCAGCTCTGGAAGGGTCTAGAGCCTCCATTTTTGCACTCAGATCTAAGTCCCATGGCCCTCTATCAGAATCCAGAGTTTCAAGAAAATCAAAAATTCTGACCCCGAAAAAAAAAATCGAAGGGGTACCACTGTCGTTTTTTTTTCCGGGTCAAAATTTTGATTTTCTTGAAACTCTGGATTCTGATAGAGGGCCATGTGACTTAGATCTGAGTGCAAAAATGGAGGCTCTAGACCCTTCCAGAGCTGAGATATTTAGATATTTATAATGGCATACAGAGCTGAGATATTGAGATATTTACAATGGCATAAATGCTACGTGAATATCTCAATATCTCAGCTCTGGAAGGGTCTAGAGCCTCCATTTTTGCACTCAGATCTAAGTCCCATGGCCCTCTATCAGAATCCAGAGTTTCAAGAAAATCAAAATTTTGACCCGAAAAAAAAACGCAAGGGGTACCACTGTCGTTTTTTTTTCGGGTCAAAATTTTGATTTTCTTGAAACTCTGGATTCCTATAGAGGGCCATGTGACTAGATCTGAGTGCAAAAATGGAGGCTCTAGACCCTTCCAGAGCTGAGATATTGAGATTTCACGTAGCATTTATGCCATTGTAAATATCTCAATATCTCAGCTCTGTATGCCATTATAAATATCTAAATATCTCAGCTCTGGAAAGGGTCTAGAGCCTCCATTTTTGCACTCAGATCTAAGTCCCATGGCCCTCTATCAGAATCCAGAGTTTCAAGAAAATTGAAAATTTTGACCCGAAAAAAAAAACGACAGTGGTACCCCTTACGTTTTTTTTTTCGGGTCAAAATTTTGATTTTCTTGAAACTCTGGATTCCTGATAGAGGGCCATGTGACTTAGATCTGAGTGCAAAAATGGAGGCTCTATACCTTCCAGAGCCTGAGATATTGAGATTTCACGTAGCATTTATGCCATTGTAAATATCTCAATATCTCAGCTCTGTATGCCATTATAAATATCTAAATATCTCAGCTCTGGAAGGGTCTAGAGCCTCCATTTTTGCACTCAGATCTAAGTCCCATGGCCCTCTATCAGAATCCAGAAGTTTCAAGAAAATCAAAAATTTCTACCGAAAAAAAAAACGACAGTGGTACCCCTTACGTTTTTTTTTTCGGGTCAAAATTTTGATTTTCTTGAAACTCTGGATTCTGATAGAGGGCCATGGGACTTAGATCTGAGTGCAAAAATGGAGGCTCTAGACCTTCCAGAGCTGAGATATTGAGATTTCACGTAGCATTTATGCCATTGTAAATATCTCAATATCTCAGCTCTGTATGCCATTATAAATATCTAATATCTCAGCTCTGGAAGGGTCTAGAGCCTCCATTTTTGCACTCAGATCTAAGTCCCATGGCCCTCTATCAGAATCCAGAGCTTTCAAGAAAATCAAAATTCTGACCTCGAAAAAAAACGTACAGGGGTACCACTGTACGTTTTTTTTTTGGGTCAAAATTTTGATTTTCTTGAAACTCTGGATTCTGATAGAGGGCCATGTGACTTAGATCTGAGTGCAAAAATGGAGGCTCTAGACCTTCAGAGCTGAGATATTGAGATTTCACGTAGCATTTATGCCATTGTAAATATCTCAATATCTCAGCTCTGTATGCCATTATAAATATCTTAAATATCTCAGCTCTGGAAGGGTCTAGAGCCTCCATTTTTGCACTCAGATCTAAGTCCCATGGCCCTCTATCAGAATCCAGAGTTTCAAGAAAATCAAAATTTTGACCCGAAAAAAACGTAAGGGGTACCACTGTCGTTTTTTTTTTGGGTCAAAATTTTGATTTTCTTGAAACTCTGGATTCTGATAGAGGGCCATGGGACTTAGATCTGAGTGCAAAAATGGAGGCTCTAGACCTTCCAGAGCTGAGATATTGAGATCTCACGTAGCATTTATGCCATTGTAAATATCTCAATACTCAGCTCTGTATGCCATTATAAATATCTAAATATCTCAGCTCTGGAAGGGTCTAGAGCCTCCATTTTTGCACTCAGATCTAAGTCCCATGGCCCTCTATCAGAATCCAGAGTTTCAAGAAAATCAAAATTTTGACCCGAAAAAAAAACGTAAGGGGTACCACTGTCGTTTTTTTTTTGGGTCAAAATTTTGATTTTCTTGAAACTCTGGATTCTGATAGAGGGCCATGTGACTTAGATCTGAGTGCAAAAATGGAGGCTCTACACCTTCAGAGCTGAGATATTGAGATTTCACGTAGCATTTATGCCATTGTAAATATCTCAATACTCAGCTCTGTATGCCATTATAAATATCTAAATATCTCAGCTCTGGAAGGGTCTAGAGCCTCCATTTTTGCACTCAGATCTAAGTCCCATGGCCCTCTATCAGAATCCAGAGTTTCAAGAAAATCAAAATTTTGACCCCGAAAAAAAAACGTAAGGGGTACCACTGTCGTTTTTTTTTCGGGTCAAAATTTTGATTTTCTTGAAACTCTGGATTCTGATAGAGGGCCATGTGACTTAGATCTGAGTGCAAAAATGAAGGCTCTAGACCCTTCCAGAGCTGAGATATTGAGATTTCACGTAGCATTTATGCCATTGTAAATATCTCAATATCTCAGCTCTGTATGCCATTATAAATATCTCAATATCTCAGCTCTGGAAGGGTCTAGAGCCTCCATTTTCGCACTCAGATCTAAGTCCCATGGCCCTCTATCAGAATCCAGAGTTTCAAGAAAATCAAAATTTTGACCCCGAAAAAAAACGTACAGTGGTACCACTTACGTTTTTTTTTGGGTCAAAATTTTGATTTTCTTGAAACTCTGGATTCTGATAGAGGGCCATGTGACTTAGATCTGAGTGCAAAAATGGAGGCTCTAGCACCTTCAGAGCTGAGATATTGAGATTTCACGTAGCATTTATGCCATTGTAAATATCTCAATATCTCAGCTCTGTATGCCATTATAAATATCTAAATATCTCAGCTCTGGAAGGGTCTAGAGCCTCCATTTTTGCACTCAGATTTAAGTCCCATGGCCCTCTATCAGAATCCAGAGTTTCAAGAAAATCAAAATTTTGACCCGAAAAAAAACGTACAGGGGTACCACTGTACGTTTTTTTTTCGGGTCAAAATTTTGATTTTCTCTGAAACTCTGGATTCTGATAGAGGGCCATGGGACTTAGATCTGAGTGCAAAAATGGAGGCTCTAGACCCTTCCAGAGCTGAGATATTTAGATATTTATAATGGCATACAGAGCTGAGATATTGAGATATTTACAATGGCATAAATGCTACGTGAAATTCTCAATATCTCAGCTCTGGAAGGGTCTAGAGCCTCCATTTTTGCACTCAGATCTAAGTCCCATGGCCCTCTATCAGAATCTAGAGTTTCAAGAAATACTAAAATTTTTGACTCTCAAAAAAAACGTAAGGGTAACCACTGTCGTTTTTTTTTCGGGTTCAAAATTTTGATTTTCTGAACTCTGAATTCTACATGGGCCATGTGACTACACCAGTGCAAATGAGGCTCACACCATCCAGAGCTGAGATATTGATTCACGTAGCATTTATGCCATTGTAAATATCTCAATATCTCAGCTCTGTATGCCATTATAAATATCTAAATATCTCAGCTCTGGAAGGGTCTAGAGCCTCATTTCACTCAGATTAAGTCCCATGGCCTCTCATCAGAATCTAAAGCCTCAAGAAATCAAAAATCAACCTCAAAAAATCAGTGGTACCCCTTACGTTTTTTTTTGGGTCAAAATTTGATTTTCTTGAAAAATCTGGATTCTGACAGGGCCAGGTGACTAAGATTGAGTGCAAAAATGGAGGCTTACAGCCCTAGATTGAGATTTCATGAGCATTTATGCCATTGAAATATCACAATATATTAGTATGCCATTATAAATATCTAAATATCTCGAGCTCTGGGAAGGGTCTAGAGCCTCCATTTTTGGCACGCTAGCCCTAAAGTCCACTGGCCTCCTATCACGACTTCCCAGAGTTTCAAGAAAATCAAAAACTTTCTACCCTGAAAAAAAACGACAGTGGTACCCCTGTACGTTTTTTTTTCGGGTCAAAATTTTGATTTTCTTGAAACTCTGGATTCTGATAGAGGGCCATGTGACTTAGATCTGAGTGCAAAAATGGAGGCTCTAGACCTTCCAGAGCTGAGATATTGAGATCTCACGTAGCATTTATGCCATTGTAAATATCTCAATATCTCAGCTTGTATGCCATTATAAATATCTAAATATCTCAGCTCTGGAAGGGTCTAGAGCCTCCATTTTTGCACTCAGATCTAAGTCCCATGGCCCTCTATCAGAATCCAGAGTTTCAAGAAAATCAAAATTTTGACCCGAAAAAAAACGTAAGGGGTACCACTGTCGTTTTTTTTCCGGGTCAAAATTTTGATTTTCTTGAAACTCTGGATTCTGATAGAGGGCCATGTGACTTAGATCTGAGTGCAAAAATGGAGGCTCTACACCTTCCAGAGCTGAGATATTGAGATCTCACGTAGCATTTATGCCATTGTAAATATCTCAATATCTCAGCTCTGTATGCCATTATAAATATCTAAATATCTCAGCTCTGGAAGGGTCTAGAGCCTCCATTTTTGCACTCAGATCTAAGTCCCATGGCCCTCATCAGAATCCAGAGTTTCAAGAAAATCAAAACTCTTGACCCTAAAAAAAAAACGACAGTGGTACCCCTGTACGTTTTTTTTTTGGGTCAAAATTTTGATTTTCTTGAAACTCTGGATTCTGATAGAGGGCCATGGGACTTAGATCTGAGTGCAAAAATGGAGGCCTCAGACACCTTCCAGAGCTGACGATATTGAGATCTCACGTAGCATTTATGCCATCTAAATATCTCAATATCTCAGCTCTGTATGCCATTATAAATATCTAATATCTCAGCTCTGGAAGGGTCTAGAGCCTCCATTTTTGCACTCAGATCTAAGTCACATGGCCCTCTATCAGAATCCAGAGTTTCAAGAAAATCAAAATTTCTACCTTGAAAAACCAGTGGTACCCCTTACGTTTTTTTTGGGTCTAAAATTTTGATTTCTTGAAATCTGGATCCTGATAGAGGCCATGTGACTGATCTGAGTGCAAAAAATGGAGGCTCAGCACCTTCCAGAGCTGAGATATTGAGATTTCACGTAGCATTTATGCCATTGTAAATATCTCAGATCTCAGCTCTGTATGCCATTATAAATATCTAATATCTCAGCTCTGGAAGGGTCTAGAGCCTCCATTTTTGCACTCAGATCTAAGTCCCATGGCCCTCTATCAGAATCCAGAGTTTCAAGAAAATCAAAATTTTGACCCGAAAAAAAACGTAAGGGGTACCCCTGTCGTTTTCTTTCTGTTAAAATTTTATTCTCAAACTTTAGGGATTCTGCATATGCCATGTGACCTTAGATCTGAGTGCAAAAATGGAGGGTTAGAATCTTCCAGAGCCAAGATATTTTAGATATTTAGAGACGGCATACAGAGTGATATCTAGAACATCTAGTATGCATAGGAATGTCATTACACTCAATATCTCAGCTTGGTAAATGCTCTGACAGCCTTCATTTTGGCACTCAGACCCAATGAAGTCCCATGGCCTTCTATCGAATTCCAGAGTTCAAGAAACTAAAATTTCCACCAAAATCAGTGTACCCCTTACTGCTTTTTTTTGGTTGAAAATTTTGATTTCCTGAACTCCAGATTTCTAACAGAGGGCCATGTGACCTATATCTGAGTGCAAAATGGAGGTGCTCAGACCTTCTGTAGCTGAGATATTTGGAGATTTGATCTACATCAATGCCATTGTAAATATCTCAATATCTCAACTCAATGCCATTAGACAATATCTAATATTCCAAATGCTTGGAAGGGTCTGAGACTTCTATTTTTGCACTCAGATCTAAGTCTCACTGCCCTCTATCAGAATCAATAACTTTCATAAAATCAATCTCCATCTCAAACCAGTGCAACCCTGCACTATTTTTTTTTGACTCAAAATTTTGATTTTTCTTAAACTTGGATTCCCAAAAAAAGGGCCATGTGAGATCTGAGTGCAAAAATGGAGGCTCAGACCCTTCCAGAGCTTAGACACTTGAGATTTCATGTAGCATTTATGCCATTGTAAATATACTCAATATCTCAGCTCTGTATGCCATTATAAATATCTAAATATCTCAGCTCTGGAAGGGTCTAGAGCCTCCATTTTTGCACTCAGATCTAAGTCCCATGGCCTCTCTATCAGAATCCAGAGTTTCAAGAAAATCAAAATTTTGACCCAAAAAAAAAACGACAGTGGTACCCCTTACGTTTTTTTTTCCGGGTCAAAATTTTGATTTTCTTGAAACTCTGGATTCTGATAGAGGGCCATGTGACTTAGATCTGAGTGCAAAAATGGAGGCTCTAGACCCTTCCAGAGCTGAGATATTGAGATTTCACGTAGCATTTATGCCATTGTAAATATCTCAATATCTCAGCTCTGTATGCCATTATAAATATCTAAATATCTCAGCTCTGGAAGGGTCTAGAGCCTCCATTTTTGCACTCAGATCTAAGTCCCATGGCCCTCTATCAGAATCCAGAGTTTCAAGAAAATCAAAATTTTGACCCGAAAAAAAACCGTAAAGGGTACCACTGTCGCTTTTTTTCGTGTCAAAATTTTGATTTTCTTGAAACTCTGGATTCCTGATAGAGGGCCATGTGACTTAGATCTGAGTGCAAAAATGGAGGCTCTAGACCCTTCCAGAGCTGAGATATTGAGATATTTATAATGGCATAGAGCTGAGATATTGAGATATTTACAATGGCATAAATGCTACGTGAAATCTCAATATCTCAGCTCTGGAAGGGTCTAGAGCCTCCATTTTTGCACTCAGATCTAAGTCCCATGGCCCTCTATCAGAATCCAGAGTTTCAAGAAAATCAAAATTTTGACCCGAAAAAAAAAACGTAAGGGGTACCACTGTCGTTTTTTTTTTCGGGTCAAAATTTTGATTTTCTTGAAACTCTGGATTCTGATAGAGGGCCATGTGACTTAGATCTGAGTGCAAAAATGGAGGCTCTAGCACCTTCCAGAGCTGAGATATTGAGATTTTATGTAGCATTTATGCCATTGTAAATATCTCAATATCTCAGCTCTGTATGCCATTATAAATATCTAAATATCTCAGCTCTGGAAGGGTCTAGAGCCTCCATTTTTGCACTCAGATCTAAGTCCCATGGCCCTCTATCAGAATCCAGAGTTTCAAGAAATTCAAAATTTTGACCCGAAAAAAAAAACGACAGTGGTACCCCTTACGTTTTTTTTTCGGGTCAAAATTTTGATTTTCTTGAAACTCTGGATTCTGATAGAGGGCCATGGGACTTAGATCTGAGTGCAAAAATGGAGGCTCTAGACCTTCCAGAGCTGAGATATTGAGATTTCACGTAGCATTTATGCCATTGTAAATATCTCAATATCTCAGCTCTGTATGCCATTATAAATATCTAAATATCTCAGCTCTGGAAGGGTCTAGAGCCTCCATTTTTGCACTCAGATCTAAAGTCACATGGCCCTCTATCAGAATCCAGAGTTTCAAGAAAATCAAAATTTCTGACCCGAAAAAAAACGACAGTGGTACCCCTTACGTTTTTTTTTTCGGGTCAAAATTTTGATTTTCTTGAAACTCTGGATTCTGATAGAGGGCCATGTGACTTAGATCTGAGTGCAAAAATGGAGGCTCTAGACCCTTCCAGAGCTGAGATATTGAGATTTCATTAGCATTTATGCCATTGTAAATATCTCAATATCTCAGCTCTGTATGCCATTATAAATATCTAAATATCTCAGCTCTGGAAGGGTCTAGAGCCTCCATTTTTGCACTCAGATTTAAGTCCCATGGCCCTCTATCAGAATCCAGAGTTTCAAGTAAAATTAAGGTTTCGACCTCGAAAAACGATCAAGGGGTACCCCTGTACGTTTTTTTTCGGGTCAAAATTTTGATTTTCTCTGAAACTCTCGGATTCCTATAGAGGGCCACTGTGACTCTAGATCCTGAGTGCAAAACTGGAGGCCTGAGACCTTCCAGAGCTGAGATATTGAGATTTCACGTAGCATTTATGCCATCTGTAAATATCTCAATATTCTAGTCTGTATGCCATTATAAATATCTAAATATCTCAGCTCTGGAAGGGTCTAGAGCCTCCATTTTTGCACTCAGATCTAAGTCCCATGGCCCTCTATCAGAATCCAGAGTTTCAGGAAAATCAAAATTTTGACCCAAAAAACGTACAGGGGTACCACTGTCGTTTTTTTCGGGTCAAAATTTTGATTTTCTTGAAACTCTGGATTCTGATAGAGGGCCATGGGACTTGGATCTGAGAGTAAAAATGGAGGCTCTAGACCCTTCCAGAGCTGAGATATTGAGATATTTATAATGGCATACAGAGCTGAGATATCGAGATATTTACAATGGCATAAATGCTACGTGAAATCTCAATATCTCAGCTCTGGAAGGGTCTAGAGCCTCCATTTTTGCACTCAGATCTAAGTCACATGGCCCTCTATCAGAATCCAGAGTTTCAAGAAAATCAAAATTTTGACCCGAAAAAAAAACTAAGGGGTACCACTGTCGTTTTTTTTTTCAGGTCAAAATTTTGATTTTCTTGAAACTCTGGATTCTGATAGAGGGCCATGTGACTTAGATCTGAGTGCAAAAATGGAGGCTCTAGACCCTTCCAGAGCTGAGATACTGAGATTTCACGTAGCATTTATGCCATTGTAAATATCTCAATATCTCAGCTCTGTATGCCATTATAAATATCTAAATATCTCAGCTCTGGAAGGGTCTAGAGCCTCCATTTTTGCACTCAGATCTACAGTCCCATGGCCCCCTCTCAGAATCTGAGTTAGCAAGATGTAACTGAACCCAAAT